>BQNB010037271.1:0-36464 GCA_026074375.1 Tanacetum coccineum | reverse complement strand
GACTGTGGGTGTAAAAGAACATATCAAACAGAGGGGCCATTTGTGCCATTTCCCACAAGACTTCACCCAAAACCCAAATATACCCATTTCCCCCAGAACCAAAAAACCCACTATTCATTGTCTTTTTCACCTTACACCCTGCAGCAAACAAACAAAACCCTTACCCCACTCCAAACCCGTCACTCTCCAACCTCACCCCACTTCACATATCCTCAAAGCTATGTTGGCAATCCCTTGATTCCCCATTGGTGGATTAATAAAGACCAAATTGAAGGGCTGAGGTTTGAAGACTTGGAGACCAAGCATAATAGACGGCTTAGATGAGCTTTTGGACTTTCTCACAAAGAAAACACACCCTCTTGGCCTCTCAGTGAAGAAGCACACATGAAGACCAAGACTTAGAATATTTTAGTATAAGTAGAAGTCAATTGTAGCTTATTTTTCCTTGTCCTTAGTCTTGTTTTTAAAACTAATTAGACCATTTACTTTATTCAAGCATTGTATTTTTTTTTCAAGTTAATGAAATTTTAAGCTTTCCTTTAAATATTGTCATTTATCTTCCATTGTCTTTTAAATTCAGTCATTAATCTCTATTATAAGCTGTTGATTCATTCAAAGTTCATTTAAAAGCTTGTTTAATCTCTGTCTTAAATTTTTTTTAAAAATCACAAAAAAATCTGTCACTCAACACATGGAGCAAGGTAAATAGTAGATGGCCTTGGTTTAGAGCTTCTTGGGAAGCATATAGGTTGGTATAAGCTGTTTTGAGAGCTTATTCCCTTGCTAAAAGCTGTGGACACTTGTGAGTTCCATTTTCTTATTTTTCATTTTTTGCTTATTACTGTTCATTTGCTTATTACTGTTCCTTACTGCTTATTTGTGCTTATTTATGTTAGTTTATGCTTACTTGTCTCTGTTTAATGCTTACATGTTCTTTGTTTTAGTTTTTATTTGAAACTGTCTTTAAATTGCTTAATCTGCTTAATTCTTTGTTGCTTATTTGAGTGCTTATTTTTAAGCACCTTTTGCTTATGTTTGATTTATGTTTGTGTTGACTGCTTCTGTCTTTAATATCGAGCTGTTTATTGTACGTTGCATATCTCTCGTTAATGGAATTTGAGGATGTTTGGGGTGTTGGGGGTATGCCCTTATCAAAATGGGTCAAAGTGGTTAAAAAAACCATTTGGGTCATTCTGTCAACTTTAACAAGCAAAATTTAGTCATTTTAATCAGTTTTCAAAAAGTTTTAAAGTTTATATAAGAGTTTTATGGTTTAATCTATTACATGTTCAAAACTGTGGTCTCAAAACAGTTTTAAGGTGCTTATTTGATTAAGCCCTTTTTGACAAGCTTTTAAGTCTTTCTTAAGTGTTATTTTAGGTGTTGAATTCAGTGTGATAGGTTTTTGATAATTGTTATTGGCATTTGAGTTTTTGTCCAAAATCTGTCATAAGTAGTTGTAACAGTTTTAAAAAAGCCTTTTTCAAATCCATTTTGCAGATAGTAAAAATAAGTTTTAGAATTTAAAAATTGGTGTACAAGTAGTTTTTAGTTCATAGTTCATCTGTTTTAACTTGTTTCACTTTTTAAAAGACTGTCACTAGCTTATTTTTAGGCCTGCTTATTGCCATTAGTCTTTTTAAGAAAACCAAAAAGTGGCAACCATGAGTGAGCAGCCTCTTTGATAAGCCTTTTTCTTGGCTTATTTGAGTTTCAAACTCATTTGTAATTGCTGATTCTAGAAGCCCTTAGGACTAGCTTTAAGGTGCTATAAGCCTTAAACACATAAGGATCACTTTAAGTGCTTAAAATTAAGCCCAAAAAGTGTCCCTAGGCTAGTTGGTATGCAGATTTAGGCCATTTTGTTTATTGCTTTTCTGAGTTTGCTTATTGTTTTCCCTTGCTTATTTTTGTTTTTATTTGCTTATTATTTGTAGTTTCAATTCTGTCTTGGTTTATTTTGCTTTTTAACTAGCTTATTTGTCTAAAATTTCCAAACAGTTAGCTTATTTTAGGACTTAGTGTAAAAAAATACCAAAACTGTCACATTCATTTGCTTATTTACCAGCTTATTTTTGAGTTTCATAAAAAGTCATCTTTTTTAAATTTGCTTATTTTTGCATGTTTTATAAGTTTTTTTTTAAAATGTTTTATAAAAAAAGGAGAGGCATGGGGGTCGAACCCATGACCTCCCTTTTAGCACACACTCGTCCCACACTAACACACACTTAACCAGCGGCACCAGATAGGGCTATCTATTAGCCTCTCACACTATTTAGTTTTATACACATTTAAGCCTTTTAGCATTCAGCCCTTGTTTTGCTTAGTTCAGCTTATTTCAATAAGCCACTTTTAGCCTTTTTATTTTTCTTAGATTTAGCATCACTCAAAGCACTTTTCCTTAATTTTTCAGATTTTTCCATATTCGTTTAGTACTTTTTATTTATTTTATAGATTAAATCCGTTTTTAATTCATAATAAAAAAATTAAAAGTCAAAAAAATATAATTTTTTTTTTTTCAAAATTTTCTTTCATCATTTAGGACTTAGGAAAATTAGATTTGCTTTCGTAGGGTTAAATTTTGATAATTTAGGTTTTCAAATCGCGTTTTTACGTTTTCGTTTACGTGTTTAATTTAGTCATTGCTTTTGTTTTTAGTTTAGATTGCCTTTTAATTTGATTTCCCATAGATTTAGAAAACCCATTCAAAGCCTTGTTTCATTCAAACATCGATTATCAAACCAACAAACGACTTTCCATTGCACGCCTCGTTGGGAGAACGACCCGGGAGATTTTTGATTTTACTTTGGTCAAAAGTAATTTCTTTGAATCTTTTGGAATACGTATACTATATATATTATAATTTCCCCTAAAAAGGTGGTTATCATTGGACAAAACCGAGCACGAGAATGGATAGAGTGTCAAAAGTCAAAGCCGAAGGCGAATTTATCTTAAGTCTTAACCAAATCCAATCCCGTTAATCCTTTAACCCTAAAATACCCTAAAATATTACAAAGTTAGTCCTTGGGGACTAACACCATCAGTCCCAAACCAATTGCACCATTAGTCCTTAACCTTAAATAAATATAACTCTTGTTACCCCTATAACCCTTAACCTGACCCAAAACAATGAACTTAGACCAATCCACTTTTATAGAACACGGGTCAAACTGTCAATGTACTGTTTATCCCTTTCACCGTTTCCTTCTCTTTTCACTTTCACCACAAACTATCACACGCAGGGTTAAATCCCAACTCTCCACACTCGTTCTCCATTGCTTCTAGAAGCTCACTGACAACCCTGACACCTCAATTGACACGCTGGCAATCCTAAGATCAATGATTAGAGGATGTGACGTGTGCTAGATCCAAGGGCTCCAATGATTGCGTGGGAATCAATCAAAATTGAAGGGACGAGATTAAAGAGAGAGGAGCGTCTCAAGGGCCTAGAACCTTCACATTTTCACTATAAATAGAGGAGGCCTCACACACACAAAGGGTGTCTAGTTTTAGCTTATTTTCTAGTTTAGTAGCTTATTGTAATGTTTTTCTTATTGTATTGTCCTTTGAAGCCTTGTAACTTTTTCAATATTAATAAAATTGCAATTTACTTTTAATCCTGTGTTTGAAAGCAATTTTACTTAATATGTAAATTAGCTTATAATGATTTGGATGATGATTTAATAAGCCTCAATAAGCTCCTTGAATTTTATAAGCTAGCTAGTATATCAGTTAAGCCCTCTAAGGCTTAACAAATTAAGTTACTTACCTCAAATCTCATCTTAAATATAACCTCAGCTAGTTTTGGATGATAAGCTAATTTTGGATGGGCTTATAGACAATACCAGCTTATCTTTAATAAGCTGGAGTTTGTAGATCAGCTCCTTGAGAGCTTATTTATTTGTGGCTAAAAATTGCTTAAAAGCTCTTAATATCCTTATATCTTAATATGTTTTAAGTTTTTCAACTTATTTAAGATTGATTTAAGCTTAATTATGTTTTTCAAGTTTATTAAGGGGTGTTTGGATCAAGCACTACTAACCTTGGTTAGTACTGTTTGATTGATTGGTGTCCTTTAAGCTAAATTTGATAAGCTCAAACTAAGCTTTTAGATCAGTTTTAATAAGTTGTTAAGGTTTAAAAATCAAATCTAAGGTTTAATCTATGAAGGTTTTAAATCTGTGGGTCTCTTGCCTGATATAACAACTTATTTGGTTAGATTTTTATAAGTAGCTCTTAGGTGTTGTTTTCATGCTTGTTTAAGGCTCATAATGCAGAAGAATGAGTAGATCTGTTTTAAGTGTGCAAGTGTCAATTGAGTTTTTTTTTGTCAAAACTGTCATTATTCTAAGTGTTTTTCATTTCAAAAGTTCAAAGTCCAATTTTCAATAGCACTTTTAAGTTAGACTAATTTTGTTTTAAGGTTTGAGATTGTTAGTATAAGCTCTTTAAGCATCAAGCTTAATCTGTTTTAGGTTTTTGAGTTTTCAAATTAACTTTTACCAGCTTAATTTAGGTCTGCAAATTAGCCTTTTAGTCTTTTCAAAAAAAAATTTTTATCTGTCATAAGTTTCACTTTTCAAGGTTCAAAGTACTGATTTCAAAAGAAAGTCTAGCTTAGTTATAGCTTGTTTTATGGTCTGATTTTGATGGTATAAGCTCTTTATATATAAGGCTTGTTCTGTTTTAACTTTTTAAGTTTTCATATCAGCTTATTCTAGCTTAATTCTAAGGCTAAAAGTAGCAATCTTCCAAAAACAAGAGTCAGTACATACTGATTTTAATCAGTATATACTAACCTTTTCAAAAGCTTTTTCTAGCTTATTTTCTAAACGAATTTTCTCAAATCTAGTTATTATAAGTTCCTAGGAGAGTAAATTTAATCTGTTTGCTGTTTTTACCTTATCCTAAGTGCTTATTTGGTTTCCATTTTAGCTCAAAGATAGCTACTTTTCTCTTAAAACTGCTTGTCTATGTCAGTTTGTCTTTTAGCTTTTTTAAGTCCTTGTTAGCTTTTCATGTTATCTTAATTTGAGTCATTAAAGCTTAGTAGGTCTAGGTGAGGTTTTGTTTGCAGCTTATTTGTTTTCCTTTGTCTTATTGTGTCCAAAAGTCCAAGCAAGTTGTAGCTTAATATCATTTAGCTTTTAATCAATTCTGTTAGATTTAGGTAGCTTATTTCTGACTTATTAGTGGTTTGTAGAAAAAGTCATTTTATTAAAGTTGCTTTTTTTTGTTGGTAGTTTAGCTTTTTCAAATAAAAAAGAAAAAAAATAAAAAAATAAAAATGTTTTGACAAAAAGGGTGGTCATAGGTTTCGAACCTGTGACCTCCCCCTTTTATAGCATACGTTTTAACACACGCACTCATCACCATCTGCCCTAGGGTCTTTTTCAATTATAGTCTTGTCTCATTTATGATTTAAGGGTGTTTCCAGTTTTGCTCATTCGAGCTTATTAGCTTATTTACTGCTTATTTCTTCAGCCATTTTTCCAGTTTTTAATTTTACTAGATTCTAAATAGTTCAAAGTTATTTTCCTATTTTTTTAGATTTTTAATAATTAGTTTACTATTTTTAACATTTAATTTAGCTTAAAACTGTTTTTAATTCATAAAAAATAAAATAAAAGTAAAAAAAAATATAATTCTTTTTCTGAAAATTATTTTTAGTCATTTAGGATTTATAAAAAAAATTAAAAAATTAGTTTTAGGGTTAAATTCTATTAATTTAGGTGTCTAGTCGCGTTTTTTAGATTCCCGTTAACGTTTTTAGTTTAAATTTTTAATTGTCGTAATTGTTGCTTGCCTTTACATGTTTTTACATTTATATTTGTAGAAATAGAAAACCAAATCAAAAATCTTGATTATTCAAACACGCGATCACGCGTTCTTTAACTGTTTTTCAATAACACCTCGTCGGATACGTATCGGTAAGGTTTGAGATTTTTACTTTGGATTTTTTGTTATCTTATAGTGCACTTGTGGTTTTTTTTTATATACTATTATTGATTATTTCCTTATTTACGTATTGGAGACAAATTGATATTATCATTATATATTTATATTATATATTTATTATATATTATATTTATATATACTAAAGTATTGAAGTCAATTTTTGGCGTCGCTGCCGGGGAGGTTGTGAAACGATTATTGTGTACGTTTAAAGATTAGTGTTTAAAGACCCTTCCCCGTGAAGTTATCGCTTTTATTTGTGAATATATTTTTTGTTTTCTATTATCAAGTAATCAAAAATTCTATAAAAAATTGAAAAACCAACAAAAAACGACCGTTGTGTCACTTGTGAATTCGGCTCACCTTTAGATTATAAACTATAAGAGAGGTATAAGGAGGGTCGATCCTACGAACTTCGACCAGAAAGGAGAAGGTTTTTAATAGCTTCGCGCTTTCCCGCTCCTCCGCTTCTTTGTGCATTTTCTAGAGAGCTACCGTACACTTGTTCGATTATCGGTTACAAAAATATTTTTTTCTTTTTATTTTGTTTTTAGTGTATGCAAACTCGCTCTTCTTCAAAATTCATTGGTGAACCTTCTACGAATTCTACTTCTACGAATCCGAAACGTCGTAACCGTAGACGTTCAAAACAAAGAGTCGAACCGTTCGCTCTTGAAGAAGTTCTCGTAGTTACGATGGCCGATCAACGTACTATGGCGGAATTACTCCGTGCACCCACCGAGGGTTATGCGGAGGCAATCGTAGTACCACCCATTCCCGCTGAGCATTTCGAGCTCAAGCATAGTCTAATCAATCTTGTAACTTCAAAACAATTCTTCGGTTTTGAGAAAGAAGATCCTCATGCTCATATTCGATATTTTAACAAGATTACTTCTATGTTAAAGTACAAAGATGTGCCCGAGACATCAATTAAGCTTATGCTTTTTCCATTTTCTATCGATGGTCCAGCCCAGATTTGGCTCGACAAATAACCTCCTCGTTCTATTCTCACTTGAGACGATCTTGTGTCCAAGTTTATTAACCATTTCTTTCCTCCCTCAAAAACAACAAATCTTTGAAATGAAATTTCAAATTTTAATCAAAAGTTTGAGGAAACGTTTAGTGAGGCATGGGACCGATTTAAGGATCTCCTTCGAGCATGCCCCCATTACAGTTTTACCGAATTGCATCAACTCGATACCTTCTACAATGGTTTAAACCCATCCGATCAAGATTCTTTAAATTCTGTCGACGGTGGCAATCTTTTGGAAAGAAGTGCATAAGATGTGTTGAAAATCATTGAAAACAAATCAAAAGTTCTTAATTCAAGAAACAAACCGATTGTTTCTCAAGTGAAAACAAGTAATGTCGATTCCTCAGAGATAGCAAGTGCCGTAGCTAGTGCCGTGACTAGTGCGATGACCGCGATGTTTAAACAACATCAAGTAACCCCAGCTCCAGCTTCCGTAAAAGCTGTTGAGGAATCTTGTGTTACTTGTGGCGGTGCTCATTCTTACCGACAGTGTCCTGCCACCGATGGCAACACTTTTTCGGGTTATCACGACAATATCCAAGGATATGTTTCAGCCGCCGCAGTTAACTACAATCAAGGAAATACCGGATACCGTCCTCCAAGTGTTGCTAACCAAACTCGACCACCGGGTTTTGCTCAACCATATGAGCAAAATAATCAAAACCGGTACAATCAAGGTTACAATCAAAACAGAGGAAATTCGAGTTATCAAGCCCCGACTCAACAAACTCAAGTTACTACTTTGAGTGAATTGGAGAAATTTAAGAAAACAAATGAGGCTAGCATGCAAGCTATGAGAAATCATATCGGTAATTTAAAATCAGAATTAAGAAATGAAATGCAAGCTACAATGTCAAATCAAACCAATGAGCTTAAGAACATGATGGCTAGTTTCTTTCAAATGAACACCGCTTCTTCTTCGGGTTCGGGACCACTCCCTAGCAACACCATTGCTAACCCGAAAGGTGAATTGAAAGCCATCACCACCCGAAGTGGTATTGTTTTAGATGGACCTTCCGTTCTAATGCCTCCTCCATTCATTAATCCATACAATAATTAGTTATAAACTACAGCCCGATTCCCGATAATATTCGATTACAACATTAACTAATTAATTTGAACCGTGACTTAAATACATAATGAACGAACTTCATGTTCGACTCAATATTGTGAGGCTTAACAATCACCCCCGATAGTGAGTTTTCAAGATGACACCCACTCTTCATGAGATAATGAGATGCTTTTGTCTTAAGCTGCATGTGGTCTTGGTCTTTCTCTTTGTTCTTTGTTGTTTAAACTTGTTTCCTTCCTTCATGCTTGCGATCTGACTTTGAGCCCATTTGTCATGTCTTTATCGTCTATGCCATCTTGCGATCTTGTATCTTTGACCACATGCTCATACTTTTTGCATTATCTTGAAAGCTTAAACAAGTTAAGCGGAAGTCTTGTCTTAAAATCTTACTTTCATGAAAGATTGTCTTTGTGATATGAAGCATGAATAGTGGTAATGAAATCGACTTTGGTATGATTGGGATAAAGCCGTCACTATCACCGTTTTAAACCTGCAGGTTTACGTTAGTTGATAATCAATAAAATTGATTTGAAAATCAATCGACGTGTTACTTGTAAAAGCGTTTTTGTAACACATCTGGAGTTTTAATATTTTTATCAAAATTCATCAACCGTCAATTCATTTACTGGACCAAATCGATATCTAAAGTTGCACAAAGTTGATTCGATATAGAATCGCGCAAGTCTTCCTACCAAGAGCTTGTTTATGTTCTGACTCCAAGCAGGATTTCCCATCTTCATTGTGAATACTTATATATCATCTCGGTATTTCTGGCAAAATCTCACAATGATATTGCGTTGGACTCTTGATATACAGCTAGTGTAACCCGTGATATGTTCAACAAGTGTTTGCAATGGAATTGTCCTAACAGATTTTGATTGATCACTTGGCTCTAGCCTCGATTAGTGCATTTTGGTTTTAGTACTCGGAGGCTGGAGCATATTGCCACCTATTCAATATCAACGATCTCGGAATAAGATGTCAATAGATAACGTGTGTATCTCCGTGACAAATGAGACCAAGTTCTTTGAGAGACAACCTGAATGGATGGGAAGGGTAGTGCAATGCAATCACTGGTCCATGATGCCTCCCCCGTTTTCAATGTCAGCAATCAACCTGATTCTGACAGCATATGTATTGACCCTATCTCCTTAAAGTTGTGTGAGGTGCTTCTTTCACTTTAGACCCTTTTATCCATACATTTTCTTTTTCATTCTTCCACGCTTCAATGCTTACCAGGACGTCATTACTAACACCATTGTGTGATTATCCAGTTGTTAGCTCAATCTTAGACGGCATTATCCCATATACATTTCATCTCCATCATACTAAGCGACTGCTATTTCTAACTTTGGATTATCCTTGGGTAGATCCTCCGGTTCTGGTATGGATCATAGATTTATCCTAACCTAACCACCTTATAACTTCAGAATCTTCGATGAAATTATATGTTGTTGGTATAAGATCAAAACCATAAAACCTTTCTTACTGATCAGCACATTGAGTCATTAGAACATATTTTTAATTACATTTTCTCCATCTTATTTTAAATAATAAACTCTTAGTTATTTGAAATACCTTATGATTAAAATATGTCTTAAAATACTGTGGGATAAAATATTATTCACATGGAATTGGGTTGGAAACATTTTTTGATAATGTTTGAATACATAAGAATGTTCGTTGATGATGTATCCAAAAACATTAAAACTTGTTTTTCAAAAACTCTCCCTCAAAAATAGAACCAATTGAAAATTTTAGCTTTTGGAAAACATTGTGAGGGTTTGGAGTGTTTAACACACAATTTGAAAGATTATGAATGTCATCAAGAAATTCGTGAAATATTGTGTTCAACTTTTAAAAAAACCAGATGTTTAGAGGACATTCTTCTCTAACGTAAAGTTAAGCGCATTGAAACGTCACTATCCTTTTCTTGAGCTATAACATTGAATGTCTTGTAAAACAGCTCAAGACCGAGAAACGTTAAATTTTCTCGTTGGGAGGATAAGTTTATAAAACCTTCCTTTATTTAATAAGTCCGTGTTATTACGAGACATTTGCACGATAAGCCACATAGAAAATTAGAAATGAAAAAGATTTTGACAACTATTTTGCAACATCACGCTTCAGAACTTCATTTACACACCCGCGTCTCAATGTTAATCGACATTACTTAAGCACTAACAATATCGATTCCAAGAGACCATGTCGAGAGATTCTGTTGAAGAAAATTTTCTGTTTTTTCTGATTATTGTATTCTCTTTTTGAGTTTATATTTTTGATATTTTTGCTGTTCCACTCAAAAATAAGTACATCGGTGAGAGTTTGTGATGATATCAAACAGTCCCCCCCCTCATTTTGTCAGAACCTCTATTCACTGGAGTCAAACTCTCATACCAATCCTTCTGACAAGGATACTTAAACGATCCTCAGAAGGCTTTCGTAAACATGTCTAGACTAATTGGTATTCAATTCTTACAAAATATATTCAATTATACCATTTTCACCTGTTTCCTTTATGAAATTGATACCGAGTAATGGATGTGCTTTGTCCGTGAAATGTTACGGGGTTCATGAAATTGCTATGCTGACTGAGAGTCGCAGTACAAACGGTATATTTGTTGTAGTTGACGCCATAATCCTTGAAGCTGTGTCCTCATCATCCACCATACTTGAGCCCAACTTGCAATAACAGCACTACCTGCCTCTGCTGAAGACATTGTCGTGCGTTTTGTTCTTTGACATCCAGCTTACAAGTTTTATCACCAAAGAATTATCCCTCCAGAAGTGCTTTTTGTTCCAAGTACAAGGCATCCCGTCATGATCAAGTCTGAACATTGCTTTAGTTCAAAGCCAGAGTCCTTTAGATACCAGGAGTCCTCATTGTTAAAGGTACCCTTTAGTATTTAAAGATTCTTTTAACCTCCTTGAGGTGCTATTTGAGTTGGTCGGACTTGAAACGTGCACAATCGACATACTGCTTTATACTACGTCTTGTCTACTAGATATCAAGTACATGATGACCCGATTTTACTAGATAATAAGATTTGGACTAACTGGGTTCTCCACGTCAAATCTACATCTAGTTTGGGTTTTTTTTAGCCAATGAGTACCAATGGAGTGGACTAATGTCCATATTAATGCTTTTTCAGAATTTCTTCTAAGAAGCGTACTTGGCCCTGATTTGATAAAAATCCCTGTTTGGGGACTCGGTGGCATCTGAAGTCCAAAAGAAGAACTGTCAACTCCCCTATTAAAGACATTTCAAATCTACTGTGCATTAACTTTTCCAATCTTTTTTGAATATTTTAGGGTTTGTAGACCCAAAATTATGTCATCAACGAAAATTCAGCACAAGTAGCATATCCTCCCCGATTTTATCTTGATAAAGTTGGGATAATTGTACCTTTAGTAAACGCCTTTTGGACATCAGAGAAGTTTGATAGTTCATCGTACCAGGCTCTTGACTTGCTTTAATCCATACAAAGCTTTCCTTAGAAGTAGAACTTTTTCCTGGATGATCTGGATCAACGAACCCTTCCGCTGAGCAACGTAAAACCTCTCTCAGTGGTAAACCCCTTTTAAAGAATGCCATTTTCATGTCCAGTATGATAGATTGTAAAAGACTTGATGTGGGGGGGGGCTGCGTGAGCAACAAAAATCCGAATTGCTTCCAATCGCGCACCCTGGAGACAAAATGATCTCAAAATCAAAACCCATTCTCCTGAGCATAACCTTTGCCAACAAAAGTCATGCTTTGTTGCATAAATTACAGTCTGATCTTCAGCCTTCTTTGTTCTTCCATCACCACTTTAGCTTTATAATCATCTTGCCAAATGGTTTGACCGACCCCCCCCTAAGTTTTTATTGTTTTTTCTCAGACTTTTAGTCTGTCAAACTGATGAAGTTCATCCTGCATTGCTTTGATCCATGCAGAATCAGCCATTGCCTCCTTAATGTTCTTCGGTTCAACAATACTCACCATGAGCGCGAACATACACATTTTAGGATCTGTGGCAAGCTGTCGTCTTGTTTGAACTGGCATGGTTGGATTTCCACGAACTTGTTCTAATGGATGATCTCTGTCTGGTCCCATCAAATCATGACTTTGTGTTGAAATGAATGCCAACATCGGTATTAATCAATGTTTTGCTGAGAAGGAAGACTCCACAATTTCTTGTACCCTTGATACAAAAAAGGATTGACAAAATTCACTTCTTGAAATGGATGGCATTTCGTGCTTGATCATTGTTGTTTCCTCAGCTTGATCCGGTGTGTTAGATTGTAATATTCTTCAAGTAAATGACTGAAGAGAAATTCTAACCCTTGATGTGACGAATCTGGCTTTTCTGCTGAGGGAACAACATTTTGTCTTGGGGGCTCGGAGTCAGAGTTGTCATAATCTGATGCCTTTTGTCCTTGAGGAACGAGGCCTGAAGAGACATTTTCAACAGACATCTCTTGACGTTGTGGTGCGAGGTCTGAACTGTTGTGATCAGACAATCATTTTCTTCTTTGATTTCCAATCTCATCAAACTGATATGAATGACTCAAATTAAGCGTGTTCTCTTGTTGTAAACACGATATCCCTTCAACTGAGTAGAATATCCCACCATGACACATGGATCCCCTTTTTCTTTCATCTTATCTAGATTTTCCCCATCTCTAGTTATGTAACAAATGCAACCAAAGATGTGAAGATGTTTTATTAAAGGTTTCTTGTCATTTATGATAGTGATATGCCCGTTCTTTCCATGAGTGATATGATGATTGAATCTGTTCTGAGTATGACATGCGGTTGCAACTGCTTCAACCCAAAATGATAATGGAAGTCTTAAAGCTGAAAGCAACGTTCCGAGCAGCCTCAACAAGAGTACGGTTTTCTGTCTTTCGACAACGCCGTTCCTGTTCAGGTGTTCGCGGATGGAAGTTTTAATGTATCAATGCCTTCTTCTTTGAATAAGCATGGAGTGTTCTGTTCAAGAAATCCGTGCCTCTTTCAGTCAGTACGACAGTAATAACTTTGAGCTTGAAGATTGCGTTGACCATCGTGATAAAGGACCGTTTGAGAACTTCTGGTGTTTCAATCCTTGGATCGTAGAAAAAGAGTCCAAGTGTATCTTGATAATCCCACAACAATCACCAGAAGATACTCTTTTCTTCCCATTTATGCTTGCAACACGCATTGGACACACAAGTCCATGTGAAGCCAAATTTAGCCTCCTTTGGAAATAGGAACTGCTTTTGGTCTTTGAATGAAACTTCTTTTGCTTTAAACCTCATTTCACAAGACGAACAAAGTTTGATCCTTACATATTTCATCTTAGGTAAGCCATTCACCAACCCTTTCTTTGAGAGTGAAGGTATGTAATATAGTAAAGATGAGAACCTTCGAGCCATAACCCATGCCTTGAGTTGTGAATTGCTTTAGCCATTAAACAGATTGGAGTTGATGAAGTTGTTTCTTGAAGAGGAAATTTTATAGAGATAAGATCCACGATTATCGGTGAGTAAATCGTTTCCCTAAAGAACTCTCACAAAACAAGTAGATTTCCTGAAAGGCAACCGCACAAATCATCATCACAGAATTGACCAAACCAGACAAGATTGTGATTGAGGACTTCGAATGGCGTAATAATCCCCTTTTAATCGTGACATTCCCATGAATCAGATCTCCATAACCAAGAATTGGAGCAAACATCTGATCATTTCCAAAATGAACAGTACCTCAGTAAATTTTCATCCACAAAGTTTACACAACAGCTTGAGAATGCCCATCATGGTGCTTTGTCTTACAAGAGTCAACAATGAATAGGATGAGTTGTACAATCTTCAAGAGAATTAGAGGACGATGGAACATTGGACAAATTGGATCCTAAGGAAGAAATGATATCTTCAAGACATTAGTTTATCCTAGAGACAAATGTCTTATAGTCGGACTAATACTTGTTGATCATCATCTTTTCCTAACCTTAAGGCATCCCATATCTTGTTTGGGTCCTAAGTGGCTTTTGTGTCCATTGTATAACCTGATGTGATCCATCGTCTTAAGCTATCTACATTTCCATTCCCTGATTTTGTATCTCTAAACAACTCCTTATAAGTAACTCTTGATTTCGAATAGTGGTATCTGATGCAACTGTTTTCTTATGGGGTGTTGCAATAGATTGTTTCTCTTTTCTCTAGGTTACTAGCACTACTAGGCACAATATTAGGCTTCTTTAGTTCTAGCATTCACGGTCTTCAAGTATCGAGAACACAAGCATCCATGATTAGAAATTAAACACACATGTTCCACATTCAGCACAACATCATTTTCATTCGAAGTTTGAGTTTGAACTGTCATTATACCAGTTATAGACTTTGTTTACTAGAAATACTAAATAATCCCTATGATGGTCTTCTACCTTCCTTTTTTTCTTTTTTTTTTTTTATCTCTTCTTTTAAACCTTCACTTTGACTATATGTTTTGGCACGACTTCTCTTTTAACTTGATAGCACTTAAGCTGTAGGTCTGCGGAGAACAACTAGTAGTGTGAATTACTCCTGAAGATTTAGACATGTGAGGATTATAATTCCTAAAGCCTAAGACAGGCAACTATGTGTTCTAGTTTTGTTTGTGGTGGAGGCAATTCTATACATTCCTGGTTTAAAAGCCACATTTGTGTTTCGAACCGCTTGGTTTCTATTTTTGAGCAAATTCATGTTGAGTGACTGGTTTTTAAACACAAGCCCATCCGAACGCATAGTTTTTTATTAACCAACTGATTCGTCTTGAAAAACTTCTCCAATTTCAGGAGAATTTGAAAAAAGGATCGTTTTCCTAAAACTGATGGTTTTGGAATCGTTGAGCATTTGGTTGTCGAACAACAGATGGATTATTCAAACTGAGTATTCCACAGACTTTCCTTTTAGTTACCAGAATGAGTTTCTTTAAACTCAATTTATCACCATGTTCTTGTCTTGCATTTGAGCTTTCTCAAATCTCGTATTTCATTTATTTTCACGTTCTTTTCGAAAAAAAATTAACCCAATTTGAAGCATTTCTTCTGCAAACTGGGTGGTTTTTCATCTGTTCTTTATAATGTTGTAAAGAAAGTTCAAGAGAAATCGAGTGTTTTTCAAGTTTAAGTATAACTCTTTAAAAGCTTATTATGAACTTCATTATTAACAGATTCAGTTTGTTTTGAAAGCTTTAGTGCAAGACATTCACATTCTTTGACTTTATGAAGATACCAGCGTTGGTAATTCATATCAGGCATATAAATCATACAGGACAGAGAATTGCAAATAACAAAACAGAAACTGTAACATCTTAGACACACACTCTTCGAAAGTAGCCATGAAATGTTTGAAAATCAGCCTTATTTAGATTCAAGTTCGTCCACCTCATTTTCAAGGATTAAACTTCAAAATCTTCATGCATTTCCGTTTTAAGTTCATGTTCAAAACGAAAGCTATCATTTTGTGATTTTATGGAAAGAGGCATTAGAAAGGTTTTTATCAAAAGTTCCATATCATGAGCAGTTGGTACGCGAAAATAATCACTAGTATGTTTAAACCAAGTTTGATCAACAATTTCCCTAAATTGATTGATGTTAAATGTCATTTCGTTAAAAACTTGTCTACTTTTACTAATGGATTTTGAAACGGGTAGAAAGGCAACGTTTTTAGCAATGTTTGGTTTTGTTCTAACAAACGGTTTTCTCCACATTGTCTTCCTAACTTCTTTTGCGCGTTCCAACTGATAAAGATACTCCAGTGAGGGTGCTTTGAAAATTTCATAAAGACTATTCTGTCTAGTGTAGTCGTATGGTTTCACTGTGTCTTTATCTAATTTTGATCTACTCTCGTTATCAAGAGTCATGGTCTCTTCCCTATCAGGGGCAAATCTGTTTGCAGGATCAGAAGTATCAAATGGGATCTCATACAAACATGGTTTTTCAGATTGAGCTTTCTTGAGGTACCTAGGATTGGCAAAGGTTAGTCTACCATTATATGTCGCGCATTTGGGTGCTAACATATGAATGGTCTGAATTGACTGATTACGAGTATAAACAATTTCGTTCAAAAACTTTAACTGTTTGTCCATTTCAATCATCTTGTCAATATCTTTTTCTTCCTTAACCTTTAAATCCGAAATGACCTTTGTGTTCTCTTTGAGATAACCTTCCAGTTGTGACTTTGTTAAAAGACTATTTTTGACTAATTCATCGTGTTTCTGATTGAGAACTGAAATTTCATAGGCTTTAGTTTTCAAACCTTCTTTAATTTCAATGTCTTTTAAAGCTAATAGTCCTAGAGTTTCATTTAACTTTGTTTGAAGAATCTCATAATCAATCGTCCGGTCATTAAAGGCTTTGTACTTCTCAAACTCATTCTGTTTGTTCTGAAGTGCAATCAGACAACTATCCCGACAACTAGTAGCCTCCCCCATAGCCCTACTAGTCTCATCAAGGTTAGTTTTGCACTCTTCTAATTCTTGAGTCAATGATGCGTTTGCTTTCTTTAATTGCTTTAAAATCGTTTTGTTTTCCTCAGTATCAAGAGTTAAATTTGCAATTAAATTAGCAAGCGCAACACGCTCATCAGCACATTCTGCAGCATGTTTCGCAGAATGTTGTCTTTCATTGGCAAACACATTATTTTCATCATTGTTTTGTACCTGTTCCAATGGCTGTTCAGTTGAACTGGATTCTTCAGGTAAGACCTCCTGAATCTTTGCCATGAAACTGTAATGTGCTTCCAGTTCTTGTTCATCAATCTCTTCATCTGTGTCCTCTAGCCAATCAGCTTGCTCAGCTTGCAGTGGAACACCCTGTTCAGCTTGTTTGCACATCATCATCTTCTCCTTGTGATACGCGTAGTCTTTAACCCGCTTTGGCTTCCTGCATTCCTTTGCATAGTGCCCATATCCCTTGCAGTTAAAGCACTGTATCCCAGTCTGTTGCACTACCTGACTGCCTACTGTTTCCCTATTCCCAGCAACTGTCATTGTCCTTTGATTCCCAAACTGCCTTGACTGATTCTCGTTGTTATACCTTGGTGCGGTATCTTCAGTCTTGTTCCTGGAGTTTGAAGAAGTTCGAAGGTTGTTGTTGGTAGGTTTGTAAAGCTTCTTGAAATACTTTGCAAGGAGTGCCAGATTCTTTTGCATGTCCTTATCCCTCTGAGCTTGTTCAGGATCACTGTCTTCTTCAGACACTGACTCAGATTGAGGTGTAACTGGTTTGGCGATCTCTTTGCCTTTGTGTCTGGTAGATGCACTAGGTCTTGTAGAAGATGATGTTGCATTAGATCTTTGAGGTTTTGGTGCTTGATAGTAATTATCTGAATATGGTTGAGCAGCCGCAAGAAGTGCTAATGGATTTGCACTTTTGGCTATTCTCTCAGCACGAATATCATTAACCTCCTTCTGAAACTGCTTCAGAATGTCAAAAAGTCTGTGGTATGAGATGGTGTCTATCTTTTCTGATTGCTTGACAAGCGTCACAAATCTTGACCATTCTGGTTGAAGTTGTTGAAGAAATTGAACATTCACTTGCATTATTGTAACTTCCAAGTTGTTCCTAGTCAATTCATTCATCAGTTTATAAAACCGTGAGTAATAAGACTCCATGGATTCTCCATCTCGAGAAGTAAACTTCCCAAATTCCCAGAACAGATTGGTCTTTACATCTTGTACGTTCAACGATTCACCCTGTTGTAGCCTTTCAATGGCTATCCACATTTCATTTGCTGTGTTGCATGCATCAACAGTTGAATAGATTTCATCTCCAATACCAGTTAAAAGCAAGAAAATTGCTTCCTTTTCAGACTGAAAGTGTTCTTTGTTCTCTGGAGTCATGTTCAATACAGTTTCAATTGCTGTATGTTGTTGAACTGCAGGACGACCTTCCAACTTTTTTTTTAATCAACTATTTCTTGCAACTCGCTGCCTAAGATGAAATTCACCAAACCGCCGTGACTTAGTAACTCGCCGTCTGATTAGTTAACTGGCCGTCACATTAATTTAGCAAACCGCCATGTTAATTGACAACTCGCCGCCAAGTTTAGTTAACTCGCTGTGGGTTTTTATTCAAGCAACTCGCCCGTGTATTTTTTAAATTGGCCAAAAGTTACTTTATATTTTTGGCAATAAATAAGCAAGTATGCCCGTTAACCTGATAGGTATCGACGCATTGCCCACAATACATTAATTAATTAAGCGACACTCGCCGTTTACCAAGTCAAACCTCCGAGACACAAAAAAATCCTACAATCATGGATCTTTTTCCATATGGTTTCCAAGTCGCCGCTTGAAACAATATTATTAACCACTCCCACGATAGAACACTGAGCTCGATTTAAGCAACATCAATCCCTTTGAGGCTTTTTAACCACGATTCAAAGTTAAAACATGCAATACTATGTGTGTATATCAAGTTTAAACACACCTTAAACATCTGTATTTGCATTGAGAACTCGTCCAAAATTATCAACCTTCCCACGAAGAACACAATAAAAATTCGAAAACTTTTAAGCTAGAATTTCGAAACTTGAGGCTTGTGGTATCATTTCCCCCCCTTTTGAAGAGAGCAACAATACTTCTTCCTTAGCATTTATAAGCATGAATAACCACAAGATTAACCAACAAAGTAAGCCCAAATAATCTTTTTGAGCCGTGGGGCTTTTTTAAATAAACAAAAATAACCACGAATTTGCTAAATTCCAACCATGAAGAAATCAAACAAAAATCCAACCCATTGCTTCTTGATACCAATTGTAGGATCCCGTTAACACTTCATAACATATATATCATACACGAATTTGATCTAGAAAAGAGAAAGAAAGTGAGTTGTTTTGTTGAGAGAGAAAGAAGAGAGAGAGAGAGATGAGAGAGTTTAGGAAAAGGAAAATTATTAGAAAATGAACAACTAACTTTTTCAAAGAGGAAAAGTTACTTAAATACCCCGACACATTAAGTGACGTTCGGGATAATTGACTAGGACCCGGGCTCGAGTTTTGCTTGGGATTAAACCCGAAACATACACAATATTAGATTAACTATCGAGCCCGATTCTCGATGTTTTCCTATTACAACGTTAACTAATTGATTGACCGAGACTTAAATACATAATGAACGGACTTCCAGTTCGGCTCAATATTTTGAGGCTAACAGTGGGTTATAGCTACTTAGGCAAACTTGTAATTTTGTTTAAAGTGTACTTGCGTCCAAATATAAAACAATGCATGTTTCTCACCCCAAAAGTTGTAAATCAATATAATCGTATAAAAATGAGGCTATGAACTCACCTCAAGTGAATGATTTGATTATATAAATCAAATATGTAAATCGTCTCGGGAAATCCGAATGCAACCTAATTAATTATAGGTCATATGAGTATAATGAGTATAATGTATTTAATATAAATACAACATCACAAGTTATAGAGTTACACCACCACCTAATAGTTTTTGTTTAATTTAAGATGTCAAAACAATATTTAAATCGTATTTGTTAAATAAATGTCTACGTATATGTATCCATAAAATAAAATGTTATCCTTGTCCAACAATTGATTATTTGTTAGTAATACATGATTTAATATTTTTATTGATTATATTGTGATATTATATAAATAGTTTAATTGTTTTATAAAATAATATTTATAAAGTTAAAAACGTATATAAATATGATATAAATGATACGACAATATTTCTTAATGTTTTTATAGCCCAAACGGACTCGAAAACACTCGTAAACCAGTTTTTATATTTCTATCAGAATGTTATATTTTTATAAAAATTACAGAAAAATAGTTATAAAAATTAATTAGTTTTTGTAATTTCTATTTATCCGAAATATTTAAAAACTCGTAACTTACTCATTTTAACTCCGTTTCGTTTGTTCTTTATATGTATGAAATCGTGATGAAATAATCTATTCAAATAAAATACTTACTGTTTTTATAAAAATTTGTGTCAAAAAAGTAAATTCAAAATGTGTTTATAAAACTATTTTTATAACTTTAAATCTTTCAAAACTCATAACTCCTTCGTTTTAATTTCTTTTTTAGAGTTCTCTATATGCACGGTTTCCTATTGAAATGATCTATCATAATAAAATATTTATAAAAATTTCTCTGTTTTGAATAAGTGTCAATTTTTATAAAACTATTTTTATAAAACACTTTTATATATTTAATTATCGTAAACACGTAAAATTCATAACTTCTTCGTTATAGCTCAGTTTTTCAAGTTTTTTATATGCACGAAATCCTCATAAATAGTACTATTTAACTCAGTAGGTTTTACAATTTATAAAAATTCGAATTCTAACAGAATCATTAAAATAGTTTGTATATATATATATATAGTTCGTAACTAGTTTTATACATTATTACTTGATTAATTTGTACAAGTCCTCTACATTAATTTATACCACATGTCTTACATATTTTGGATCCTCATATTCATGTCCATCATGTTTGTCCAAGTAAAGTGTCCTCATGATAATTTATACATAAACTTTGTAATTAAACTTTCAACAAATAACTTTATAAACTAAATCTATAAATTAACTAATACTTATATAATGTGTGTTCTTGCATTTTAAACATCATTTCACCATAAGAATAATTAAGTTCGAATCTTATACATGCTTGTTTTAATTTAAAAACCATAAAAACAAACCCTAGGTGGTGATTAACATAATAACAAGTATATAAAATATGTAAATGAATAATTAGAAAGATTAGGGATTATATTAGACCTCAATGAAGATGTATGAATATGAAGCACAAATCAAACCCAAGTATTTATCCCTAAATACTTCCAAGAAAACCCTAGTTTGATTATGAAAACCCTAATTTCTTCTTGATAGAAACCCTTGAAAAATCAATAGTCAAGCTTCCAATATACCTTGAATCACCTTAGATATTGGTACTAACAACACTAGTACACTTGTATCTCTGTAAAATCAAAAATATGGAAACCCTAATTACTTGAAAATGAGCCGTGGGTTTTGGGTGTAAAAGAAGAGAGAATTGTGCTTTGTTTACTTGTATGAAATGAAAAAGTGTTTGAGGTTTACCTAGGACTTGCCTTTTATAGCCAAGTGGTATTGAAAACTACCTTAATTAAAACCATGAGTTAGGGTGGTAATGGTACGAACTTGTAAGGTTTTAACCTCCTAAGGAGGAGGGAACAGATGGAAATGGGGAGAGGACCAGTGAGATGTGTCAATTACTAGAGAAATGAGATTTAAGATACTCTTGTAAGGTTATAACAAAGTGATAAGACTTTAGTGGAGTGTTTTGCAATTTAATTGTTGTGGTATCACTTGCAAACCGGCATTAGGCTTATTAAGGTGTAAATTTTTTAAGTTTTTGGGTATTGGGTATAATAGTGGGTATTTGTTTGAGTATAGATAGGTATAGGTGCTTTCGGGTATGCCTAAATGTATTTTATTGCGAAACATAGACGTTTTACGTAACTAATAAAAATAAAATATAAAAAGTTATAAATTATCCTCGAAATAATTATATAAAACTTGCTTGACGTAAACTTTTACTTGATTGATGCCTGTTTACGTTGAATGTTGATTTTTAGTTTACGCGATTTAACTAAACGATGAAAATTAAAAGTAAACACGTAAAACCCTAAAAATAAATAATGGCAAGAATTGAGTCGTAAAATAACCTGAAATAACGGATAGTTAAAACCCCTGTCAATAAGACAGAATAAACATGTATAATTAATACTCCGTGTTATTTAAAATTTAGTGATGGTGACATTATTATTATTTTGGATTAATTATGTATTATGTATGGGCAAATATTTGTTAAATATAGAGGACCCTACTACAGAATTGAGAGATTGCCTTCATTGAATAAGACCTCTTCATTTATATATTCTCTAAAATGGTCAGAATGTCCAAATGCTGTATTAGCACGTATCTAAATTTTTTGGAAGAGGTTACAAAAAGAACATTATTATTATCCAAATCCATAAAATTTTGTTATAAGGACTTATACATTAAAGTTAAATTGTCCCGATTCTTGTAAGAAAATAACAAAATATCCTTAAGATATTTCGATTTCTGCTCAACTAAAAAGTAGTAACTAAATATCTTTTGAATTATATATGAATGAATCGACTAGACATAGTTGTCGGTCCAATCTCTATGACCATATGACTTTTTCAAGTTTTGATATCTTTCCTTTAGGGTATCCACTATAATTAGGGTTGAGCACTATAGATCGTAGAACAAATCGCACTGAGAAACCGGATCAATAGACTGAATATATATTGGTCCGGTCCTCGATCTACTTTTTTCTTTATTTTCGGTTCTCGGTCTGATTCGGTATTGTTTTGTCTTACGCACAACCGACTATATTGCCTTGTTGGATCAGACCGGATCGCACCGGACCGACCGGGTCTGGACCGAACATTTCTGTTCGGTCCTTGGTCCGGACTTTTGAACCAAATCGGTTTTCAGTCCGATCTGGTACAGTTTTCAAACTGTGCTCAGTCCTAACTAAGGGTGGCAATTCGGGTCGGATTTGGGTTGGCGGGTTCGAGTTGACAGGTTGGCGGGTCAGAAAACCACAACCCGAACCTAACCCATTTAAATAATCGGGTCAGCTATGTCAACCCTAACCTGTATACACATAACCCGAACCTGACCCATTTAACCCGTATATATACTTGGGTTGACGGGTTAAATAAGTTACAAAGGTTGAATAGGTTAAACGGGTTTCCGGTTGACCAATTTAATTGTTTTATATACAAAAGTTGGTACTGCACGGGTTCAACAAGTTAAACGGGTGTGTGGGTCGACCCGTTTAACCCATTTAACCCGTATAATAAAATATAAATAATTTAAATTTAAGAAAAATATGTTAAACGGGTTGACGGGTCGATCCACTTAATTTATTCTCAACCTGAACCTGACCTTTTTAATAAATGGGTTAGATTGGTCAACCCAAACCCGACCCGAAATCTATTTAGACTCAACTTTTCGTGTCGGTTTCAAGTCGGGTTAGAAATTGCCACCCCAAAAGCTCTAACTATGTATGATGCACCTATTAAAACGTTTATAAAATTACCACATCTTAAAATTTCATTAATTTATGTATCTTTTCTTAGTATGAACTTATTTTCATTATAAATTTAGCTTTTAGTTAGTTTATAAAATTATCAACTCATGCAATGCATTAATTTATAAACTTTTATAAAATGTTAGAGCTTTTCATGCCACCTAAAGTAGCTTGTATACACACATAACTTCAATGTATACAGTTAAATTTGCCCGGCACCAATATGTATCAAAACCTGAATAAAAGTATGTGATGAAATTTATAATACTAGTTGTCGGTTCAAGCCTTATATCTAGAAAGTATGCGAGATATTTCTAACATATATGATGTGACTATGTTACTTTACATTTCCAAATAGTGTACATGGAAAATGTTAAAAGCAACTAACACAATAACTTCACCTTTATTTACCATATGAATATGTTAGATATAGTATTCACTTTAGTCAATAGGTTAGGGGGTTTAGTGTAAATTTAGCTCTAATTATAACCATATTAAGGTTATTGGGTTTGTTTACGGCCCAAGCCTATCCTCCCCCTCGTCTCTATAAAAGGAGGTGAGGGGGGAAGGATTTTACATACATTAATTCTTTCAACCTGTTTGTTCTCTCCCCCTCATCTTTACAATAAAGAGGTGAGGGGGGAGGGGGAGGGTTTTGTACTTCATTCTTTTCCTTACTCAATAAACATATAATATTGAGGGTTATATTCTTATGTATCATTTTCTTTTCTGTCATACATAATCTGCTGGGGTGTGTTCGTCTTCAAGATCGGATTTATTCCACACTAGTAACCAGGTTGTAGGGTGATCGAATCCTACAAGTGGTATCAGAGCTCAGGTTAGCGAGTTCTCTGGTTAACTATGATCGATCAAGAAGAGGTCTTTGTTGTTTATTTTTTCTAGAAGGAACATGATCGTTCTATTCTGTTTGGGCTACCAGGTTCTCGACAACAAAAGTTCTTGATGTTGAGGTTTTTTGACTGTCAAGGAGCACGCAGGGTATCGACAAGGTATTGTTTTGAGTCTTCGATTGTCCGGGTTCTGCGACCAGGTTGTAGAAGACTTAGGAGAGTTTATTGCTCAGTACTTTGTTTGGTTCCGGTGATTGTGAGATTTATTTCCAAGCGGTTATCAGAATAAACAAAGGGTCGGAGAGAATTGGAGACATAAGTCCAAGGACTTGTTGAGGTTTGAAGGTTTTCTTAGGTCACAAGAAAATTATTTTGCAAAAATAAAAGTTTCGACCATGGGTTTCTTTCCAAAAAGCGTAGGTTACTTTCTTGATTCAGGGTTGTCGATTTGCTTGGTCCGGTTTTATGCCCATGGGTTCAATCGATATTTGAGTAGTAAGAATAGGGTTTTGTTTTTTTGAAGGGTTTTCTTGCTCTTTTTGATCGACTTCTAACGAAGGTTTATTCTTAGGGTTATATCGATAAAGTAAGGGTTTTTATAAACGGGGTACTTTGCTAGATTGTGTTTTTTGTAGGTAAATTAACAAAAGGTTAAACAGTTAGCAAAGGGTTAAAAGAATGGCTAGTATGAATACTAGGTTAAATATCGAAAAGCTCGATGGGAATATTATACAAAAGCATAGAGGTTCAAAACAAGTTGGGTTCAAACAACTTGTTCCTAGGTGTTTGAAACAGCGAATCCATAGAGTACAGATGAAACAACGTGTTTGGTTTGAGGTGGAAACTGCTGGAGCTCAAGGGGATCGTGAAGCTGAGGTTTTTTAGGTTAGTAACGATGATACTGCAGTGGCTCAAAGACGGTTGAAGGACAAGCAACCTGAAGAGAAGAAAAACACAGACTGCTTGGTAAAGGAGCATGAAAAGGAATATCTGACTGGGTGGAAGATCAAGACGGGTAATGTTCTTAATTCTTGTAATCAGAGGTCACTTATACAACCAATGTACGTAAGTGTTGGGGTCGCCAAACATTTGGGTGTTGCAGGGTTACAGCAGCAGAATGGGTTGGTTAAGGAGACGAACATGACACTCTTGGCTAAGGTACGTTGTTTTCTGATTCAGTCTGGTCTGTCCAAGGTTCTTTGGGCAGAGGATACAACCATGTCTACATATCTAGTGAACAAGGTCACCATCATCAACGATTGAAGACGACTATAGATTGTTAGGGTTTTTTGGTTGGCTTGCTAGTATTAAGCAAGGGATGCTTGAACCGGTTAAGGTCAAGTGCATATTCCTGGGATACCGTAAAGGTATAGTCGGTAATAAGCTTTGGAGGTTTGATGACGTTACTTTAAAGGTAGTGCTTTACAGGAATATGGGTTTCAATGAAAGTGGGGAATACAAGAAAACTTTCATTGGTTCTGGTGTAGGTACGGGTTCAATGCAGGTGTTGCAAGGAGATGAGTTTGAGGTGGAACCACAGGACGGTCATACATTTGAGGTGGAACCTCATGGGAATGTCGATCATGTAGTTGGTTCACAAGAAGTACAAACTTAAGATTTGATGGACTATCAGTTAGCACGTGATAGGGAGCAACACTTAGCATGTGAACTATTCAGTATAGAGAAGACAGTAATGAGGCTGCTTTTGCAGTTGCTGCAGTGGAGAAGATTTATGCACATGAGTCATTAACTTTCAATGATACAGTTGCTTGTGAGGTAATTTCCAAGTGGAAGGCTGGATTGAAAGATGATATGGATGCTCGATCAGATGTGTATGTGCTCAGCAACGGTTGCAAGAAATGCAGTGACGACAGCGATGGCTATTACTGGGAGTCTACACCAGGTATGTTCATACATCTATTTCTCTATATAGATGGTATGGTTTTTTCTTGCGGATGCAAGGCTGAGATCTAGATTACCAAGGGTTTGCTGGTTAAAGCAAAGGGAAATATACTTGGTTTGGAGATCATCAGGGATTAGAGTGGTAATACTCTAAGGGTGTCACAGTCCAGGATTCACAATGAAAAGTTGGTACAGACTTTGTTGAAGGGGCACTCCATACTGTCGTTAGAGGGTAGTCTATCAGGGACTTGATGTGGAAAAGAAATGGTAAGTTGTCATGTATATATGCGGTGGAAGCCCAAGGTATCAGTGATGGTCTGCACCGAAGACTTGACATTAGCTCTGGCAGATGTGGGTTATGTTGGATAAGTTTGATCCGTGGATTACAGACACAACGTACATGTTTTTGTGGAATTTTGACTACGCCATGGGTTAGATCAATCACAACGTACGGGTTTATGATACAAGGTTTGTATGCAGGAAGCTGAGCAGCTATTGGATGCTTGTACAATGATGGTTTTTGTAAACTAACTAAGGGCGTATATGACACTTACTGGGTCTTGGAAGAAGAAAATATGGCTAAAGGGACTTATGGCAGAGTCAGGATATGAGCTAAGTTTAGTAGCAGGAATTGCTACTGGTTGCACGCCCCCCCCTTGGTAAAGGCTAGGGGTTCCGGTCCAAGGTTCAGCACAAGTCGAAGGTGCTGCGTAATCGGTATTATTGACATAATAGTGATGCTTAAGGTGGAAATTGTTCAGATATAGTAATTCACTTAGTCATTAGTCTAGGGAGTTTAGTTTGTTTAAATTTAGCCTAATTATAGCCATATTAAGGTTATAATATTGGGTTTGTCTACAAAACGGCCCTAACCCATCCTCCCTCCTCATCGCTATAAAAGGAGGTGAGGGGGGAGAAGGGTTTTTTACATACATTAAATTCTTCCATCATGTTTGTTTATCATCCCTTCATCTCTACAATATAGAGGTTGAGGGGGGGGGAGGGGGGAGGGTTTTGTATTTCATTTTTTTCTTACTCAATAACCCAAAAGGACCAAACCTGCAACCCAAACTTGAAAATAGGGACCATCACTGCAATTTTAAAAGTTAGGGTCTCAAACCGGCAATTTGGCCATACCACAGGGACCAAAAATGCAATTTACTCTTTATTTACCATATGAATAAAGTTAGTTCACAAATAATTCAAAAACTTGAATATGCCAAATCAAGGAGTAACTTTGATGCTTATTAACTCAACCTGTATGTAAAATGTAAATGCTTGAAATATATATATTGTATAGATAAGGGAGGGGTGGTGAAGAGTAGTAGTATACAAAAAGAACAGACCATTCGATTGCTTACTTCAACTTCTAATTTCCTCTCTTATCATATCTTCTTCATATATAATATCATCACCAACCTAGTGAGAGAAAAATAAAACAAAAGATTGTAATAACAAGATGGGAAACTGTCAAGCAGTGGATGCAGCTGCATTAGTAATACAACATCCAAATGGTAATCTAGAAAGAATGTATTGGTCAATAAGTGCAAGTGAAGTCATGAAGATGAATCCAGGACATTATGTTTCCATCATTATTCCATTGCCTCCTAGTGAAGGTGAAGATGCTAAAACCGTCCGCTTTACGCGCGTTAAGCTTCTAAGGCCTACTGATACCCTTGTTCTTGGTCGAGCTTATCGTCTTGTTACTGCTCAAGGTACTTAATTTTCAAAATATTTTTAAGTACTAAACTACTAATGTTTTTTATGTTTTTGATTTTTTTTATGATGGTGGTTTTGTAGAGGTTATGAAGGTTGTCAGAGCAAAAAGACATGCAAAGATGAACAACAACCAACCAGAATCAATGTCGGATAAGGAAACAACTTCAAGTGGTGATCATGAGACTGTGGTGGATAACACAAACCAGGTAATTTGTTAACTCCTGTATACTAGTTTATTAGAAAAAATTTCATAAGATTTCATTTTTTGTAATATATTTTAGGTGGAAGGACATGAAAGAATGTTCAGACAAAGGACGGGATCGTCATCATCGATAATGGCTGCTTCGAGATCAAAATCATGGCGACCTTCTTTAAAAAGTATCTCAGAAGCTACAATTTGATTGTTATCAATAGATACTTAAACAAACTCAGCTTTTTTGGTCCCTGGGTTGAAAATTCAGAACTATTAAACTTTCAAGAGTGGGTCTTTAAGACCTTAGAAGTGTATGCATATTAAAAAAAGCAATGGGACTAACACTTTGATTCATGGCATGTATATTGATCTTGACAAAAACATGTTAATATTGAGTTCAAAGTAGTCTCCTTTTTGTGTGTTCTCTACTTCATTTTTTCGCAAATAAACTTATATGAATATGCATGTCAATGTTATTCAGTCAGATTCTGTAATGTGACATTATTATACCATCTTAGGAGTCATGCGATAAAATAGTAACAAGTTAGCGGAATGATTTATTGGATTTAAGTTATCATAAGTCTGATTCCGGGTTAATCGCTTGCTAAAGCACAAATTGAGGTTTTTTTCTCGCATTATCGACTCCATGTTGTGTCATAAGGTGTACCATATCATGCACTTCTACAACGAATTAGCTGAAAATTATTATTGACATTGATGATTCCATCTTGCAAGATGGGCGCACATAGTACTAGCTAGTTCATAAACAAAGACAGCTTCATCCAAGCTGTAATGAAGAGTTGAAGACACTGATTGCATGATTATTCTGATTGTGGGGGGTATATAAGTCATTTCCTAGTCAATTATTGATTCACAATCAGGTGGGGGACAATTCAGGTACTTGTAGTTGTAACAACAAGATACTAGTGTTTCAACAATATTAATTGTAACCACCAAACTACTTGTGTCAAAATGCCATTCATGTTTCTCCCACCGCGACTTTTACAATGTAAGCAATAAATAAGATTCAAACTCACAAATGTTTTACGATGTATATATATGATATACTTATTAAGAATTTACATTACATAATAGCACAAAAAAAGAAGAAAATTTAACAAAGTAGATACAGTATAGCAACCAAAAAGATTTTACCACCTAATACTAGTCCTCATAGTCGGTTTCCTCATCCTCATCATCGTCGTTATCATTACCACGATATCTCCATCCATCCTCAGGATCATCATCTCGGTCCTCTTCAGTTTCTTCGCTATCTTCGTCATCGTGAACTGGTTTAGCCACCGCCCATAACTGCTTCTTAGCTACACTCGGAACAGCAACGGAAGCAGGTGCTGGCTTATGCTTTGCAACTTTAGCTGGAGGAAGCCTTATGTTGGGTTTTGGGTGGTTCTGTTTCTGGGATTTGGTGTTTCCACGTTTGACAGCATATACGTCATGGTCACTACCGGCATCGATGTCACCATTGTTATTGTTTTTGTTTCGAGAGGTGTTTTTGGGATTTTCTTCAGGGAGGTGGCCTGGGTGTTCTCTTCTTAGATGGAGGTTGAGTTTGTATTCATGGATGTAAGCTTTATCACAACTATCGTATGGACATGCGTATGGGCGGTCATATGATGTAGTGGCGTAGGTGGCAGTTAGCTTTGGTGGCCTCGGAGGTGGTTTCTCCACTGGTTGAACTTGGATGTTCACGTACTTGGAAGGCAATTCAGCCATGTTATTCTGCCAAAATGTCCAAAAGCCAAGAAGATCGTAAACAAAATACTTATGTTGTTCAGAAATTCGTGTAAATATCAAGGTTAAGTAAAAAGGAAAAACCTTTTCATGGTGACTCATCATGTGCTTCTTTAGCTTGTAGTCATGAGCATATCTTTTACCACATTCTCGGTATGGGCAAATATGGTAGTTCTCTTGAGAATGAGTCTTCATATGTGACTTCAGATTAAAATCCAACGAGAACGCCTACAAAAGTAATTAGAGATCATCGTACATCGTCATTTAAAAAATACAGAAACTTATTGCGTCCCCTGCCCCAAATAAGCATCTAAAAATTACCTTACCACAACCTTCATGTGGACAAATAAAGTCTCTCTCGCCTGTATGGATAAGAAAATGTCTCTTTAACTTTGAGCTATCCAAAAATTTCTGCAAAATATGACCAACAAAAATGATATATTTCTTCTCAGAAATGCAGTAAGTCACGATCAAGATTTTGATGTCAAACATTCAACAAAGAAAAAACTTACCTTTCCACAATTCTCATAATGGCAAACATGTTGTCGTTCTCCATGAATGTTGGAATGTTTCTTTAGAGCACCAGCATCGATAAATGTTTTCCCGCAACCTTCAAAGCTGCAGAGGAAAAGAACTTCAGTAGTTGGTTCGGGCTCGGGTTCTGCAGTCACTGGATTTTCCGTCTTTTGTTTTAAGGCCTTCATTTGAGCCTCTGGTTGCACAACACAATGAGAAAAAGTTTGTTAATCTAGTTACGAGTTATAACAGAAAAGCACTTTCTTCATCCATTCACTGCTTGCTCTTCTGCTTTAAAAAAAGTAAAAGTACAGTTTTTCATAAGCAGGTAAGGAGGTAAGGAGCTGCTTATTTCGTGTTAATTATTTGATATTGAATTAAAATGACTTTTTACTCTCATGTTTTACTAAAACCTTTTATAAATGAACTTGATTGAAAATTTATATTAGAGTTATTTTCTTAACAAATATATTCCGTTTGATTAATAAAATTAGCAAATCCAAACACTGTTTGCAAAAGCACTTTTTTTTAAGTACTTAATTTTAAGCATAAGCACAAGCAGAAAAAAAAATAAGCAATCCCAAACACCCACTCATATAACTGGCTATTTTCTTTATATTCATGTTTTATTCTATTAAATTGATTAAAACTAACCTGTGACCCATTTCATAACCATACATTTCCCACCAGTCGCGACAACATCCTGAGGTACCCTGGTTTGATAATAATCAGGTTAATCTCAATGTTGGCAGTAAACGAAACAAGTACACATCAAACGTATGAAAAAACGAGACATTTAGATAAGTATTTACTAAATAAACAGAGCAGAGAAACTTCCAAACAACTGAAACATGTCATGGTGTTTAAAACACTAATTAAACAAGTAATAACATTTGCAGGAAAAGGATAATCACACTAAAAGATTTACGTGGTATGTCAATTTGCCTATATCCACACTCGTCACTAGCGTTCTCATAATACACACGAATATTGAACAAAGTGACAAACTATTTTCCTAAAAAAAACGCAATCCTAATCAAGGTTTCTATCCATTATTATCCTCTACAAGCACTAACTTCCATTTTCTGTAATCAATAGTAGCACAAACATTTGATTAGCGAACAGTTAAAGGCAAAATTAAGCAATATAGACATGAAACAAAACTAAAAGACCTAGACTTTCAGCTAATCATCTTGCCATCAGGGCAAAGGTTATCCTAAAAGATAACCTTTGCTGCTAATCCTGCTATGATGGCCAATAAACTGTTGGGTGCAAACCCAATCCCACATCGGTAGAATATGTAAACTGAAGATAGGTCTCACACTTATAAATACCCCCTCATTGTAATTGTAAACTTGTATCTAAGGATCGGGGTGTGTGTGTTTGTACCCCGTGCAGTTTAGCACGGGGCGTGCAGTTTGGCATGGATCGTGCAGTTTGGCACGAGCCTGTTTAGCTCAGAGCTTAATAATATCTCATCCCGTGGACTGCCACGACTATCATAGTCGTGGATACCACGTTATATCTTGTGTCGATTATATTCCGCATTTATCTTCCGTAAGCCTTGTTTGTATTCCTTGTTTGTTCGAGCGGTGTGTGCAGGAGCTATATACCGTACAGAGGTCTGTACAGAGGTGTGTGCAGGTGCGATATACCCTAACAAAGTGGTATCAGAGCCAGGCTACGATAAACAATGGCAGAAGACGGTAAGTTAAAGATCGACAATATGATGGTTATGATTTTGGATTCTGTAAGATGTAGATCGAAGACTCTCTATATCAGAAGAAGCTTTAGGAGCCTTTGGGAAAAGCCAAACCTACAGGTATGAAGGCTTTGTTATTATTATCTTCGTAGCCCTAGAGTTGGTCAAGCACTATTACAGCAGTTAGTGGTTCGTGTAGAACTACTAAGCTAACGTTCAAAGGAATTCGAGATTTGATTCTTTGTTGAAGATATTCGTCGAAAGACATCCAGAGAATATACGAATTATTTGTTAAGTGCAGAGGACAGATATAGGGGCAGAGGGTACGACAGAGGGCACGAAGCAGAACAGAAACAAGTCAAAATCATGGAAGATAGGAGAGATAAAGTACAGGCAGAATATCACGTGTTGGAATTGCAACCAGAAGGGCCACTTTCAGAATCAATGTTTGAAGCTTGTAGCCTCCAGGGATAAGGAGGTTAACATGGCTAGAGACTCTGATGACGCATTGGTTTGTTGCGTTGAGAATACGGTTGAGGATCGTATTATGGATTCTGGTGCATCGTTCCATGCTACCTATTGCAAAGAAGAGTTAGAAAGGTTCAAGCTACGCTCCGGTAAGGTTCGTTTAGCAGATGACAAGACTCTAGACATTGCAGCCGTTGGGGATGTTGTCCTCAAAACTTCTTTTGGTACAAGTTGGACTCTGAAGGATGTTAGGTATATTCCAGGCCTAAAGAGAAGGTTAATCTCAGTTGGGCAGCTTGATAAGGAAGGTTACCACGTAGGCTTCTGAGACCAGCAGAGGAAGGTTACTAAAGGTAGTTTGGTGGTAGCTCGTGGGAACAAACGTAGAAGCCTGTATATGGTTGAGGTACACCCCGAGGGGATTGGCGTAATTATTAATGGTAGTGGCAGCACAGGTGTGTAACACCAGAGACTTGGTGATATGAGCAGGATTGGTATGAGCATGTTAGCTTCCAAAGGCAACGTTTCAGATGTACAGAAGGTAGATATGGATCTTTCTTTCATAATGTCAGAGAAGACAAGGAACTGCAGAGGTTGGAGCAAGTTCATACAGAAAGCTCTGGCCCTACATTTATTGCATCAATCTAAGGATCTCGCTACTATGATACTGTTATCGAAGACTGCAGCAGGAGTTGCGGTAGGTATAATGCAAACCTTCAGGTGAAGTGTTTGAAGTTTGATAATGGTGGAGAGTATAGTAGTTGACCGATTAAGTTTTGTGTCGAGAACGGGATTGTGATGCTGAAAATGGTCCCGGAAACACCTCTACAGTTTGGTGTTGCTGAAAGATTGAGCCGAACATTCAGAGCAGAGAGCATGGAGATTTGTGTAGAGGCTCCAAAGATGTTATGGGCAGATTCAGTTAGTACGACCTACTTAATCTATGGTATACCTTACGTTTCGATAGGGTTGCGTATTCCAGAGGAGGAATGGCGAAGGAAGGATACTTCTCGCACACTTGAAGGTATTTGGTTGTGACTCATTTGTTAAAGTGAAAGATGTTTGCGGAGAAGCCATGAAATGTACAATCATAGGCAGTGGCTCAGATGAAATGCGATACAGCTTTCGGGATACGAAGAGTCATAGGTTATCCGAAGCAGAGATATCACATTTGTGGACTCAATTTATGGAGCCAAGTCTATGATAGATTCAAGTAGCTTAACGAAGCCAATACAGAAGAGTCAAGTGGTGTTAGTGGACATTCCAGAGAACCTTAGAGAGAATGATAGCATAGTTGCAGAGCATGGGTTGAGTTCAGAAATCATTCAGAGCCCAGGTGGGAGCTCAGATATGAGTGAGGGGTCCGAAAACAGTGGGAGCTTCAAGGATAATGGAAGATCAGATAAAGAATACTCTGAAGATGGAGCATCCTCTAAGGAGGGAGGCTTCGAGACTCCACAGGTATGAAGATCCACCAGAGAGTCCAGGGCTCCGGTAAGGTACTCTCCATCAACAAACTATTTGCTACTGACAGAGAACGGTGAACCAGAGTCTTATTCAGAAGCCTTGAGTAGCAAAGAATCTGTACAGTGGAAGAAGGCTATTTTTGAAGAGATGGTTTCACTTGAAAAGAACCAAACTTGGTCCTTAGTCAGAATATCAGCAGGAAAGAAGGCATCACAAAGATTGTGGATGTTTAGGGTAAAAGAAGAGCAGGATGGCAGCAAAAGGTACAACGCTCGATTGGTGGTTAAGGGTTTCCAACAGAAAGAGAGGGTAGACTACAATGAGATCCTCTCTCTAGTTGTAAAGATGACTACAATCAAGTTAGTCTTGAGTATTGTAGTTGCAGGAGCCTTCTTATGTGGGAGCCTTAAATGATACATCTACACAGCACAAAAGCAAGGGTTTTCAGCTAGTTGGGTAGGAAGAAAACCTAGAGTGTAGATTGAAGTAAATTCTGTACGGACTAATTCAAGCACCGAGGTTATAGTACTTGAAATTTAACAGTTTTATGCAAAAGGATAAAGTGCGAGTTACGTGCCATGAACCAATATTGCTACTCTAAGAAGATGGTTCATCCTGCATTAGACAACTGTTAAAGGTTGATGACATGTTGGTCGCAGGCTCCGACATGGCATAGTTCAACAAGCCTAAGTGGCAGTTGCCCTTAGTGTTCGAGATGAAGGATAGATGCTCTGAGAAGCAGGTGCTTGGTTATGTGCTTACAGTTGGTGTAAAAATAGTCGAGTGGGAGTCTAGAATACAAAAGAGTATCACTATGTTAACTATAGAAGTCTAGTTTATGACAGTTGCATAAGCAAGCAGAGAGTTGATATGGTTGAAGAATTATTTAAAGAAGTTAGACTGAGTTCAGGCAGAAAGTGTTTAATACTGTGACAGATATATTAATAGTTCGATTCATCTTGCAAATAATCTAAAGGTTTGCATTTGGGTAAAGCATGTTCGGATATTGATAAGTGAACGGTCCTTATCATTGTTGAAGATTCTTGGAACGAAGAGCCTTGCAGCGATGTTCACCAGGTTGGTGATGAAAGAGAAGTTGAAGCTTTAAGCAGCCTCAACTTGCCTCCGAGATTACTGATGAATGGAGGTTGGTGTCTTACCAGAGAGAGGTTATTCCCAGTTTAATGATGTTAGTTCAGGATACCTTGTATCGAAAGTCTCCTAGCCCTGTGTTTGGTTGGTGCAGCGTGTTTCGTATGTTCGGCGGTACAGAAAGGTTAGAGCAGTAGCATTGTTAAAGGGAAGGTGGTTCGAAGTTTACAGAGATTACTTGAGATGGAGAGCAGTGAAGTGATCAGCCTCCAAGTGGGAGATTGTTGAGTTGTAAAGACTGATATAGGCCCCGATGTGTGTGGCGCAGGTGGCGCAACCCCAAGTTAATCCAGATTCAACGATAGCTCAGGTAGAGCAGATCACACCGTTCAGATAGAGTGAGACAAGTGGTCCAACGACTCTAGAACATGCTGCATCATGTATCGTTGGAAGGGATGCCTATTGTAGTACTGGGTTTGAGGGGAGGATTGTTTGGTGCAAACTCAATCCCACATCAGTAGAATAAGTAAACTGAAAATGGGTTTCACACTAATAAATACCCTTCTCATTGTAATTCTAAACCTGGATCTGGGGGGGTGTGTGTGTATTGTACCCCGTGCAGTTCGTCACGATTGTGCAGTTTGGCACGAGCCTGAGCAGTTTAGCTCAGAGCTTAATAATATCTATCTGGTTTGATCCTGTGGACTGCCACGACTATCCTAGTCGTGGATACCACGTTATATCTAGTGTCGATCATATTTCGCATTTGCTTCCCGTAAGCCTTGTTTGTATTCTTTGTTTGTTCGAGCGATGTGTGCAGGAGTTATATACCGTACAGAGGTGTGTGCATGTGCTATATACCATAACGAAGTACATGGTTAACGAGTGGGTCAAAGTAGAATCACGCAGGTTATTTTTTCTTTGTTTACGATTTGTCATTTGTCCTTTTAATAAAGAATAAATCAATAAAAAAGTTGCATTGTTAAATTGGTAAGTTATGCCATAAAATAAAATAGATAATACGTTTAAACATGTCATACTAGTAAAAAACTCGTTCAAGCTGATCAAAGTGGACCGACATACTTGTACAGACACCTTTATTACTTGTTCCATAACTTACTATTTTTCAAATCTATTTGCTAATAATAATCAATCGATCTAAAATCTGTCTTTTTTAATAGGTCAAAGTGTGTACCAAAACTAATGACCCTTTTCTAATAGTTTAGGATATAGGATTGTTGTTAGATATTATCATCCTAGCTGTCTAGTATAAAAAAATAAAAAATCATCGTTATCACTTTATAAATGTGAATTGAGCTATATTAAATTCACTCGCACTAAATGACACAAGTCAATTATCAATGCATGTATTCTATTGCAAGTTGTCCGATTTATTAAAAGTCGACTACACAACTTGTTCACATGTGCGTATATGACAAAATGAAAATACGATTTTTTTTGGAAGGTGTTTGTAGGATGTTATTGAACGGCTGAAAAGCCTATGAGACCGAAACTTTGAAGAACTCGTAAACTCAAGTTGATAAGCTTCTAAGTCTATAAGAAATTTAGTTATTCAAGAGTTCAATAAACTCATAATAAGCTTGAACAAACACCTAAGTCAAAAAAAAAAGTAAGGTTATTAGTTTTTCAAGAGTTCAA
>BQNB010037270.1:5067-49555 GCA_026074375.1 Tanacetum coccineum | reverse complement strand
ATGCCCATACTGTTGTTCAATCAAGTTGTCTGGAACTTAAAGCAGAGCTTTCTAAATTATATGGTAAGGTTCAAAAAGATGATCATATTGAATTAGTAAAATGTTTTTCCAATCTTGAGGTAAATCACTTAAATTTGTAGTTAAAGTATCAAAACCTTAAAGAAAGTTTTAGAAACAACACATCTCCACCCGCTCGAGATGCTCCTGATTTTGACTCAGTCTTTGTAATCGAAAAAATGAAAGCTTCCATTCAAGGAAAAGACAACGCCATCAAAAAATTAAGAATGCAAATCCCTCAATTGAAAGAGACCCGTAGTGAAGCAGACCGTACTCTTGATTTTAGGGCCTTAGATTTTCAGATCACTTAATTAACTAAAAAGTCACCGTTCTCCAAGAACAAAATGAGCTTTTTAGGGCTGAGAATGCAAAAAATAAGCAGCATTATAAGGAACTGTATGATTCTATAAAGATTACGCGTGCTAAACATATCAAATGGACAACTGCCTTGTTAACTAAAAATGAGAATCTGAAAGCCCAAATACATGAAAAACTGAAATGCATCATTATGGATTATGTAAAACCAAAAGTTCTTGCACCTGGTAGGTATGCTATAGATGTTGAACCAATTCCCCATCACAATAGGAACAATAGGGAAGTTCATCTAGATTATCTTAAACATCTTAAGGAAAGTGTAGAAACCCTTTACGAGATAGTAGAGGAAGCTAAGGTTGATAGACCATTAGATAGATCACTTGCATCTGCTTGCCTTTACACTAAACACTCTCAGGAACTATTAGAATATGTGATTGGCACTTGTTCGAAAGACTTCAATAAACGAGATAAAAAAGCATGCTACTACCCCTTTAACTAGGAAAAAGAAAGTTACTTTTTAGGACTAATGTGAAACGTCAAATAATAACATACACAAGCATGTAGAGAAACTGAACATTCAGAAGACTAATGTCCATGTGCTTCCTTCTACAGGAATAAACAGTTGCACTGATGCTAGCGAATCACAGCCTAGGAGCAATACTAAGAAAAATAGGATCTCATCGGCTAAAAGTGTCAACAAGAAGAAAGTAACAGAACACCCTAGGACCAATAAGTCTAGTTTGAAAACCACGAATCGTGTTGATTCTAGTATTAGCTTTAAGCGTACTGTAATTAATTCAAATTCTCATTCTTTTTGCAAGACATGTAACAAATGCTTAATTTCTACAAATCATGATATATGTGTGGTTAATTATTTGCACTCTGTGAATGCATCCCCCTCTGTTAAAAATGTTGTACGCAAAGTTAAGCAAGTTTAGAAACCTAAGCAAGTTAAGAAAGTGTGGAAAGCAACAGGAAAAGTGCTTACCAGTGTTGGTTATCAATGGAGGCCTACTAGAAGAATATTCTCTTTAGGAGAACAATGCCCTTTAACTAGGCTCACTAAACCCAAAGTAGTGCCTGATAAGCAAACTAAAAACGTTAGTACTAGTAAATCTGTGATAACTAAGAAATTAAGTCACACATCTCAGAAACCACTAACTAGATACCAACGTAGAAACCAACAGTTCCAGGAAGTTCCCGTTAGCCTTCCCACTTTACCTGCGAATCAGGCTATTGCTACCTCTATGCAATCTGCTCTTGCTTATGCTAACCAACAAATACCCAACCAACATTATGGATCTAACTTTCTAAACTCTCCATCTTCGTCTGTTTTCAAATGCAGGTCATATAGATTGTCCTTTGGTATTTGGACTCGGGCTGCTCAAAACATATGACGGGGGATCGCTCACGGCTCAGGAATTTCATGAAAAAGTTTATTGGGATAGTTAGATTTGGGAATGACCACTTTGGTGCTATCATGGGTTATGGAGATTACGTGATTGGTGACAGTGTGATCTCCAGGGTATACTATATGGAAGGACTGGGACATAATCTATTTTCTGTCAGACAATTTTGTGATTCTGATCTGAAAGTTGCATTCAGGAAGCATTCTTGTTATGTTTGAGATACAAATAGTGTTGAATTAATTAAAGGTTCTTGTGGTTCTAATTTGTACACTATCTCGGTTGAAGATATGATGAAGTCCTCCCCAATCTGCTTGTTGTCTAAAGCCTCCAAGAACAAATCATGGTTATAGCATCGTCGTTTAAACCACTTGAACTTCGGTACCATCAATGACCTTGCAAGAAAGGATTTAGTAAGAGGCTTACCTAGATTGAAGTTTGAGAAAGATCATCTTTGCTCCGCATGTCAACTAGGAAAGAGCAAAAAGCATACCCACACACCCAAAACTAAAAACACCAACTTGAAAGTTCTTAATACCCTTCATATGGATTTATGTGGACCGATGTGAGTGCAAACAATTAATGGGAAGAAATACATCTTAGTCATCGTTGATGATTTTTCTCGGTTTACTTGGGTTAAGTTCTTGAGATCGAAAGATGAAACCCCAGAGTTCGTCATCAAATTTCTGAAGCAAATACATGTCGGTCTTAACAAAACTGCCAGATACATCCGCACCGATAATGGCACAGAATTTGTCAATCAATTTCTGACTCAATATTATGAAAGTGTCGGCATTTTTAGTTCCAAGGACACTACAGCAAAACGGCGTTGTCGAAAGATGGAACCGTACTCTTGTTGAGGCTGCTAGGACAATGCTGATATTTTCCAAGGTCACGATGTTTCTATGGGCAGAAGCTGTTGCTACTGCTTGTTACACCCAAAACTGAGCCCTTATTCACACTCGTCATAACAAAACCTCATATGAGATGGTGCATGATAAAAAGCTTGATCTTACCTTTTTTTGAGTCTTTGGTGCTCTTTGTTACCCTACAAATGACAGCGAGGATCTTGTAAAATTACAACCAACAGCTGATATTAGAATTTTCATTGGTTATGCACCAAGCAGGAAGGGTTATAGAATCTACAACAAAAGAACCCGATGAATCATGGAAACTATTCACGTTCAATTCGATGAGCTGTCTGAGCCTATGGCTCCTGTGCAACTCAGTACAGGACCCGCTCCTACATTTCTAACGCCTGGACAAATTAGTTTAGGGCTCGTACCCAATCTGGTTTCTGTAGCACCTTATGTACCCCCAACAAATAAAGAACTAGAGATTTTATTACAATCGATGTTCGATGAATACCTAGAACATCCTCGTGTTGAATGACCAGTTTCTCATGCTCCAGCAGTTCCAGTTTTAGTCAATTCAGCCGGTACACCTTCTTCTACTACCATTGATCAAGATGCACCTTCTCCAAGTCATTCACCGTCATCTTCGGCATTACAATCTCCAAGTTTTTGTCTCTGTCTACATTGTAGGCTTGTTCCTTCATGCTTTGTGTTCTTTGATCTTGAGCCTTTGTCATTGTCTTTTGACTTTGTCTTTGCGTCCGAGATCTTTTAAATCTTTTCCTTGCTTGTCTTGATCATCTTTGCCACCTTGCGATCTTGTGTCTTGACCAACATGCTCATACTTTGCATCATCTTGAAAGCTTGCTAACAATCTCCCTTGATAGACTTGATATCTTTGAAGGAAGATCTTGTATATCAGAGTTTGCGGAAGTCTTTGTCTTTAATTCTTGAGCTTTCATGATTCTTGAATCTTGATGCTTATAGTATGTCTTTGTAGTTTGAGCCATGCGCATGTGGTAATGAATTCGACTTAGCTGGTTGAGGCATCACCATCTCATCTTTATGTATCCTGAAATAAAAACAATTAGAATTAAACGCGGTTCACGTGACTAGACTATGGCTTGTCATCGTCGGATTGGGTTAGATTAACTCCGGTTCGTTAGGACCGTTTTACAGTATAAATATTGTACCTGTGATCAGGTAGATTCAAAGAATCTCCTTGACAGGGTTTCCAGCTCAAAGCGTAGGATCTTCTAACACATATGTATTAGATTTACCATGCTTGCTTGTTCTCATTACCGGAACGTCTCAAAGCAGACAACACGGTAAGAGTGAATCAGATAGTTACTATCTTTCTGATTAAGTCGTCAATTCATTTCCTGGAACAAGTTTGATTCACATTGAATCGCACCATCGTTTCTTTCAGTTGGACACAAGGTTCGATTCATTATAGATCTCGCAAGTCACTACCGCAGTGCTGTTGAATGTTGACATTGGAAGGATTTCCATTCGTCATTATGAAACTAAATAGTATCACTCAGAATGTTCTGGCAAGATCACAAGGATAATGCGTAGGACTCTTGTTAACTGCTGTGTTTTTTAATGATGTTCAACAAGTGTTTGTCATGTAATGTGTCCTAATGAGATTTATTTGATGATCTCTTGGCTCTAGACTCGATTAGTGCGTTTTGGTTTTAGTAATCGGAGGCTGGAGCAGACTGCCACCTATTCAATATTAACTAACTCGGAATGAGAAAGTCAATAGAAGTCGTGTGTATCTCCATGACAAATGAGACAAGTTTCTTTTGAGAGAAACTCGAATGGCTGGGAAGGGTTGTGCATTGCATCACTGGGTTCCATTGATTGTCGTCTTCAATTGTCAGCAATCAACATTGTGATTTGACTAGGCATATATATTGACCGGTTTTGCCTAGTTGTGTGGAGGGCTTCTTGCTTTATGACCCTTTATCCATACATTTCTTTTTATTTCTTCAACCATTCAATGCTTACCAAGAGTCATTACTAACACCTTGTTTGTGACTTGGTTCTAGTGTTAGCTCAATCTTAGGTGGCATTCTTCCCTTATTACAATTCATCTCCAATCATTAACTTATGGATGCTATTTTAACTATGGGGGGGGAGTGTCCTTGGGTAGATCCCTAGGTTATGGTTGGATCATGGACAAATCCTAACCTTACCCCCTCTATGACTTCAGAATTCGTCGTGAAATAAGATGTTGTGGGTATGAGATCGTAACCATAAAACCTTTTTCGAATTGCACTTTGAGTTTTAGATCACTTTCTTAATTACATTTCTCCCCTTATTTTAATTCTAAGTCACTTTGATTTTGAATACGGTTTTGTGATTAAATTTGTCTTGAAAAGGCCATGGGGAAAAACGTTGAGCTTTGCATGATTATTTGGAACTATGTCTCTTGCTACCTCATATTTTACATATGTTTTGGACACCAAAAACTATGGTCCAAGTTGTATAATCCGATATTAAAATGAGGTTGAACACATTAGTCATCTTATAACGATTCATTCTATTGAATTGTATTATTATCTTGTTGTTATTAAGTGACTTTTTGGGAATGGTTTGAATACATAAGAAATGGTCGTGAGTTGATGTACAAACTCATTAAATGTTGTTTTTCGAAAAACTCCCCCTTGAAAGATGGAGTGTTGAACACACAATTTTGAAAGATTATGAATTGTCAGTGAGAAATTCTTGAAAAAATTGTGTTCAACATTTTGAAAAACATCATGTTAGAAGACTTCTCTTCCAACTCTAAGGGTAAGCGCACTTATGCGTACACTTTCCTTTTTCTTGAGCTTAAAACTTTGAATGTCTTGTAAGAACAGCTCAAGACCGAGAAAAGTTGAATTTCTCGTTGTTAGGATAAGTTATGTTATAGTTAAACTTTTACCTTTATTTGGAAGTCCGGAGTTACGTACTTGATTATTTGCACATAAAGCATTAAGAAAATCTTAGAAATGAATGTTTTGAAAACTTTTGAAACAAAAACTCTCTGTTCGAAAACTTCATTTACACTGCGTGTCGATTATTAATCAACATTCTAGGTACGTATTTGTTATCGGAGCCAAGAAGGACATGTCGAGAAGATTATTTTTTGAAACTTTTTCTGATTTTTTTTTTTTGTATTTTTCTTTTGAAATTTTATATTTTGTATATTTTTCTTTTGCAAAAGATATGTACATGTTATGTTTGATGAAGTATCAAGAAGATTCATTTGTCAGAACCTCCAGTTCTGCTGGAGTCAAACATCTCATACCAATTCGCCTAAAAGTACTGAAACCTTTATTCAGGAAGGGCTTTAAGTAAAACATGTCAGGCAGTTTGTATTCGTTCTGACAAAGTATTAGTTCAATTATCCCTTTTTCAACATATTATTTTTATGAATTGATACGAGTATGGATGTGCTCTGGTTCGGGTACGTGCTGGCACGGGGTTGCATGAGATTGCTATGGCTGACTGAGAATCGCAATACAACAGTATTTTGTTGTAGTTGAAGCCATAATCTTGAAGCTGTGTCCGCATCCACATTACTTAAGCCACAACCTTGCTGTTAACGCCGTTATTCGCCTCTGTGATGACATTGCAGTACAGTCCTGCTTCTTTGACATCCAGCTGACTAACTTTCACCTAGGAACTGTATTCGCCAGAAAGTGCTTTTGCGAGTATCAAGGCACGGCTAATGATCGGCATCTGAAAAAGCTGTTAGTTCAAAGCCAGAACCCTTCGGATACCAGAGTCCCATGTGAATGGTACCTCTTAAGTATCGAAAGATCCTTTTAACCTCTTTGAGGTGTTTTTCAGTCTGGGTCTGGCTTTTATTCTTGACAATAACATACAGCTTGCACTATGTCGGCTACTAGATGTCAGATACATGAGTGACCCGATTTTGCTATGATAGTCAGTTTGGTCTACGGGTTCACCACTCAAGTCTGCATCTAATTTAGGTTTCGTAGCCATTGGAGTACCAATGCTTTGTCCTTTTTCCATACCATGTTTTTTCAGAATCTCTAAAGTGTATTTGGCCTGATTGATAAAAATACCCGTGGGGATTGTGGCATCTGAAAGTCCTAAAAAGAATTTCATTTCCCCCATTACAGACAATCTCAAAATTTCTTCATAAATGGTGCATTAGTTTTTCAAAACATTGCTTTTTTCGTATTTGCTTTGTTTGAAAATTTAGGTTGTTTGTGGGAACAAAATAATGTCATCAACGTAAATTTGCACAAGTAGAATGTCCTCCCCGTATTTTATCGTGAATAAGGTCGGGTCAATGATACCTTTAGTAAAACCTTTGGAAATCAGGAATTTTGAGAGTTCATCATACCAGGCTCTCGGAGCTTGTTTTAATCCATATAGAGCTTTCCTTAGACGGTAAACTTTTTCTGGATGATCAGGATCAACGAATCCGTCTAGTTGTGCAACATAAACCTCCTCCTTTAATGGACCATTAAGAAAAGACTTGTGTGCAGCATATGCGACAAAAATCCTGACAGCCTCCAAGCGAGCAACTGGAGCAAATGATTATTCGAAATCAATACCCTCTTCCTGAGCATAACCCTTTGCTACAAGTCGTGCTTTGTTGTGAATTACAGTTTGGTCTTCATCCTTTTTGTTTTTCCATAACCACTTTAGCTTGATTACGTTCTTGCCAAAAGGTTTGTCAACGAGTTCCCAGACTTGGAGTCTGTCAAACTGATGAAGTTCTTCCTGCATTGCTTCTATCCATGGTGAATCAGCCATTACGTCCTTAATGTTTTTCGGTTCAACAATACTCACGGTGAGTGCGAACATACACATTTCAGGATCTGTTGCAAGTTGTCGTCTTGTTTGCACTGGCTTGGATGGATTTCCACGAACTTGAGTTAATGGGTGATCTTTTGTCCATCGGTATTCAGAATCTTGAGGTTGATTGAAGGTATGCACATTTGAATTACCAATATTGCGTGAGGAAGACTCAGCAATTTCTTGTACCGGTGTACAGAAAGGATTGGTAAATTCTGCTTGATTATCGTTGTTTTCCTCAGCATGAACATTTGTAGGAGTTGATGGTTCTGATGTAGGGTGAATATTCGTTGAAGGGTGTGTGTCTTGTGGAGCAGAATTATCGGTGGGAGAAGAAGACTTGTTGACACGAGAAGTACCATCATTGAAAAATTCATCGTACAAAGGACCAAAAAGAAGATCCAACTCCTGTTGTGATGGAACTGTTGTATCTGCTGAAGGAGAAACATTTTGTAGTTCTGGTGCGGGGTCAGGGTTGTCATAATCTGACGCCTTTTGTCGTTGGGGAACGAGGCCTGAAGTGTCATTAGCAACAGACGTCTCTGACATCTCTTTGATCTCATCAAATCTGAGATGGATGGATTCAACTATCAACCTTGTTCTCTTGTTGTAGACATGATATCCCTTTGACTGAGTGGAGTATCCCACCAAAATGCACGGATCCCCTTTTTCTTTCATCTTATCCAAGTTCTCACCATCTCTGGTTAGGTAACAAGTGCAACCAAAGATGTGAAGGTGTTTAATTGAGGGTTTTCTGTCATTAATGATGTGATATGCCGTTTTCTCATAAGTTGGGATGATGATTGATCTGTTTTGAGTATAGCATGCGGTTGCAATTGCTTCAGCCCAAAAGAATAAAGGAAGTTTAGAAGCTGAAAGCATCGTTCGAGCAGCCTCAATGAGAGTGCGGTTTCGTCTTTCGACAACGCCGTTCTGTGAAGTGAGTAAAGCAAAACGAAGTTCCTTCTTCTTTAAAGAATGCATTAAGTGTCTTGTTTAAGAACTCAGTGCCTCTGTCAGTGCGAACAGAAATTACTGGGGCTTGAAGATTTCTTTGGATCATCGTGAGAAAGTCTTTTAAAACTTCTGGTGTTTCATCCTTGGAACGTAGAAAGAGAGTCCAAGTGTATCTGGAGTAGTCGTCGACAATTACCAGAATATATTTCTTCCCATTTATGCTTGCAACCCGCATTGGACCACATAAGTCCATATGAAGCAAATTTAACCGTCCTTTTGAACTTGGAACAGTCTTTGACTTGAATGAACTTCGTTTTGCTTTACTCACTTCACAAGAGGAACATAGTTGATCCTTGACATACTTCAGTTTTGGTAAACCAATCACAACATCCTTCTTTGAAAGCAAGTTGATGTAGTCGAAGTTGAGATGAGAAAGTCTTCGATGCCATAACCACGCTTGAGTTAGGTTATCGCTTTTAGCCATTGAGGGCCAGATTGAGTTGATGAGATGTTTCTTGAAGAGAAATTGTAATAAGATCAGTTCCACGATCCCCGTTATAAGTCATTTCCCTGAAGATCTCTAACAAAACACGTAGATTTCCGAAATGCAACCTCCAAATCCGCATCACAGAATTGACCAACCGAGAAAAGATTATGATTGAGACCTTCAACGTAGTAAACCCTTTTAATTGTGATATTTCCTTGAACCAAATCTCCATAGCCAAGAATTGGAGAAAATTGATCATTGCCAAAACGAACGGTACCCAAGTATTTTTCAACAAAATTGCACAGTAGAGATAGATTGCCCGTCATGTGCTTTGTGCATCCAGAGTCAATAATGAATAGGATGAGTTGTATAATCTGCAAGAGAATTAGAGGACGATGGAATACATGACATATTGGATCCTAAAGTGTTTGTGAGTTTTAAGACATTAGTAATCCTAGATACATTATCTATGGAAAAACTAACTTTCTTAGTCACACTTTCGTTCCTAACATTAGGTACCAATTTCCTTTTTGTCTTAGGAACCCATGTATATGCTGATGGGCCATTGTTTGTTGCTATAAACATTTTCCACGCCTTACAAGTCATCTTATACAAACATCCCATAAAAGTAACTCTTTGAATTTGTGATAGTGGATTCTGATGCAACTATTTTCTTATGGGGTGTTGTAACAGATTTGTTCGCTTGACTTTTGGGTTTTCTAGTACTAATAGGCACTACATTAGGATTCTTAGTTCTAGCATTCACATCATTCAAGAACTTAGATACACAAGCATCATGATTCAAATTAAACACACATTTTCTACAAGTAGCACAAACAGCATTAACATTCGAAGTTCTAGACTTTAAACTATTATTACACGCAGTTACAGACTTTGTTTGATTAGAAATACTAGAAATCCTAGGGTGTTCTTCTACTTCAGTCTTCTTAAACTTCACATGACTAGTGTTTGGCACGACCTTATCTTTCGTCTGATTGCTCCTAGGCTGTGGTCTGCTAACATTAGTGTTGTGAGTTACTCCTGTAGATGTAGATACGCGAGGATTAGTATTCCTAGAAGTCTGATTCAACTATGGTGCTCTAGTTTGTGTGGTACTACTTGCAATTCGATACATGCCTGGTTTAATCACATTTGTGTTTCTTACAGCTTGCGTTGCTTTTTGAGGCAAATTCTGTGGAGTGACTGGTTTTGATAAACCCTCTGACTCATTAGTTTTTAAAACCGACTTTTTCTTTGCAAAATTTGTTCTCTCGAGAGAGTTTGAAAAAGGAGCCGGTTTTCCTAAAACTGATGGTTTTGGAATCCTTTGAGCATTTGGTTGTCGAACAACAGATGGTTTATCAAACTTAGTGTCCACAGATTTTCCTTTGCATTTGTCAATGAGTTTCTTTAACTCACTGATTGCAATGTTCTTGTCTTGCAGTTGAGCTTTCAAATCTTGTATTTCCAAATATTGTTCACGTTCCTTTCGAAATACATTTGACGCCTTTTCTTTGCAAACTGTGTCATTTTTCAGTTGTTCTTGACATTCTTGTAAAGCGATTTCAAGAGAAATTAAGTGTTTTTCTAATTTAGCAAAACTTCATAAAAGCTTAGTGTAAATCTCTTTACTTACAAATTCAGTTTGTTCAGAAAGCTTTTGTGCAAGACAGTCACATTCCCTGACTTTATGAAGATATAAGCATTGTAATTCAGTAATCTCATCTAAATCAGATAAAGATTGCAGATAAGAACACATAACATCTTTAGACACACATTCTTGCAAAAGAATATCATACATGTTGGAAAATTCTGCCTTATCAGATTCAAGTTCATCAAATTAATCTTCAAGGGATTCAACGTACTTTAAATCTGCATGCATTTCTTGCTTAAGTTCATGAACAAATACGAAACTATCATTCTGGGTCTTAATGGCAAGGGGCATCAAACATATCTTAATTAGGATTTCCATATCTTAAGCAGTTGGGGAACGAAGATGAAGACGGTCGTTTAAATGTTTTACCCACGCTTGATCGACAATTTCTTTCAAATGATTAATGTTATTCGTCATGACATTGTATGCTTGTCTACTTTTGCTTATTGATTTTGACACTGGTAAGAAATCGATGTTTTTGAAAATATTTGGTTTTCCCTTATCACAAATGATTTTCTCCACATTTTCTTTCCTTATTCTTTGTCTGTGCGAACTAAATATCCACCAATTCTGAGTCGGGGGTTTAAAAATTTCCATAAAGACTATTATAACTTTGTGTAGTCAAAAGGTTCACTAAGTCAAATATTCAATTATTGATCGAACTCTCGTTATCAAGAGTCAGAGTCCCTCTTACCGATCGGGACGAGTCTATTTGCAGGATCAGATTGGTCATGTGGATCGCATACAAACATGATTTCTCATTTTGAGGCATTTTTGAGTATCCTTGGGATTGCAAAGTAGCTTCCATTAAATGTAGGGAATTTAGTGCTAACATATGAATGGTTTTGGATTGATGACTCGTTTTGTAAACAATTTCATTCAAAAACTTTAACTGGTTTTCCATTGAAATCATTTTGTCAATATCTTTTTCTTCCTTAAGCTTCAAATCCGTTATTACCTTTGTTTTCTCCTTGATAAAACCTTCGTAATGTGACTTGGTTAAAAGACTCTGTTTGACTAACTCATCATGTTTCTCTTTGACAACTGAAATTTCATAGGCTTTAACTTTTAAACTTTCTTTTATGTCAGTTTCTTTTTGAGCTAATAGTCTAAGAGTTTCATTTAACCTTCGTTCAAGTTTTTCATAGTCAACTGTACGATCATTAAAGGCCTTGTACCTCTCAAACTCAGTCTGTTTATTTTGAAGTGCAACTAAGCAACTATCCCGAATACTATTAGATTCCCCTAGAGTTCTACTAGTTTTCGCAAGAATAGATTTGCACTCAGTTAACTCTTGAGCCAATGTTGCATTTGCTTTCTTTAATTGCCTTTGAATTTTTTTGTTTTCATCGACATCAAGCTTTAAATTAGCAATTAAATTAGCAAGTGCAACACGCTCATCATCACATTCTACATCATTTTGGTCATCCTGAATATTATTATCACACATATCTAGTAAGCCAGGAGTGACATTACTATCACCCATTTCCACTGCACATGTGTTACTAATGTATTCAGATTGGTCAAAATGTTGTATGTCATTGGCAAACACATTATCGTCAGTATCATATGTACGTTTGTCTCTGTCCAATGGCTCCAACTCTACGCCTGAGTCTTCATTAGGAACCTCCTGAATCTTTGCCATGTAACTGTAATGTGCTTCCAACTCTTGTTCATCAATCTCTTCATCCGTGTCTGCTAGCCAGTCAGATTGCTCTGCTTGAAGTTGAACAACTTTCTCAGCTTGTTTACATAGCAACATCTTTTCCTTGTGATACGTGGAGTCTTTAATCTGTTTTGGCTTTTTGCATTCCTTAGCACAATGACCAAACTCCTTGCAGTTAAAACACTATATCCCAGTCTGTTGCACTACTGGACCACCTACAGTTTCCCTAGCCCCAACAACATTCACTGCCCTCTTATTCCCAAACTGTCCAGTCTGATTGTCATTCTTGTACCTTGGAGTAGTATCCACATTCTTGTTTCTGGTGTTTGAGGAAGTTCTGAGGTTATTGTTGGTAGGTTTGTAGGTTTTTCATTGAAGTACTTTGCAATTAGAGCCAAATTTTTCTGCATGTCTTTATCCTTCTGAGCTTTGTTTCAGGATCAACATGTCTCTCAGAAGCTGACTCAGATGGTGGTGTGATTGGTTTGGCTATCTCTTTGCCTTTGTATCTGGTAGTTGCATGAGATCTGGTTAGAAGTGAAGCTTTTGATGTTGGTGCATATGATTTGTGAGGTTTTGATGTTTGGTAATAAGGGTCTTGAAGTGTTTGAGCAGTAGCAACAAGTGCTAATGGGTTAGCATTCTTGGCTATTCTTTTAGCACGGAGTTCATTAACTTCCTTTTAGTATTGTTTCAGAATGTCAAAGAGCTTATGGTATGAAACTTCATCCAACTTGTGTTGTTGCTTGACAATTGTTACAAATCTTGACCATTCTGGTTGAAGTTGTTGAAGAAATTGAACATTGACTTGCATCGTAGCAACTGTTAAATTGTTTCTGACCATTTCATTCATCATCTTGTAGAATCTTGTATAGTAAGACTCAATTGTTTCTCCATCGTGAGAGGTGAAATGACGAAACTCCCAAAATAAGTTTGTCTTGACATCTTGAATATTGAGTGATTCACCTTGTTGTAGCCTTTCGATGGCTTCCCATATTTCTTGAGTTGTCTGACATGCATCAACAGTTGAGTATATTTCATCTCCAATTCCAGTCAATATCAAATGAATCGCTTCTTTTTATGATTCAAAATGAGCTCTGTTTTCAGGAGTCATATTCATAGCTGTCTCGACTGTTGTTTGTTCAGGAACTGCTAGAGAATCCTCTATTGCAGGAACAACTGGTGTTGTGACAATCGTTGGAGTGTATGGACCTTTGAGAATGCACTTCCGTAAGGCATCACCATTTGGTCTTGTATCAATGTATCATAAGAACCGTGATCGCCATTGTGCATATCGTCCTGTTGCAAGCATTGGTGGCCAAATCCCTTGAATCTACTGCCATTATGTTTTATGCATTTGACTGTCAGTTGTGGAATTTGTGATTGGAGTTTTCAATGATGAAAGATTGTTGAATTATAAGTGAAAAATGATTTGTATGATCTTAAGATGATAGAGTTGTGTTGTGGTTTTGTCTTGATATTACAGGTTCGATTTACAAATTTGATAAAACAAGTCCGGTACCAAATTTTGTAACAAATTCGGTAAAGAAAAATCGGTAATAAACACGGTAACAAACTCGGTAAATCAAATCCGGTAACAAACTCGGTAAGCCAAATCCGGTAACAAATTCGGTAAACCAAATCCGGTAACAAATTCGGTAAATCAAATCCGGTAACAAATGTTGTATGATATCGGATAGATCAAACTCGGAAGGTTTCTCGGACAAAGCAAAACTCGGTAGAATTTGTCGGACAAATTTCTCGAACAAGTCTTCGAAGCAAATTCGGTAAGTTACAAATCGAAATTATCTAACAAATTTGCCTATTACAACTTTCGATAATAACTCTCCTAACACAAAACTCGATAGAACCGAGAGTTTGTATATCTATTACAAATTTTATGCTAATTACCGAGAATGAGATATCTATTACAAATTTTATGCTAATTACCGAGAATGAAATGAAATCCTAGAACACACTTTTCGATAAAACCGAAAAATGTGTGCACTATTACAATATTCGGAATAATCACAAATTCGGTGATCCTATTTTTTCGGTAGAATTTGTTTTTCAAACTCGGTACAGATTCTTAACAATAAAAACGAACCGAATTTCTTAAAAACAACAAAAATGAAAGATTAAAACCTCCTAAACTTTAAACAAGATTAAACCTTGAGTAGTTAGGAAGATCAAAATCACACTTTTGATAGAAAAAAAATATTTCGAACAAACAAAAAAAATGCTAAACCACATGAACACAACTCGGTATCCCCTATGCTCTTGATACCAAATGTCGGTTCCAATATAATATCATTTCACTTCCATACAAATAGGTATGAATCAATGATAAGAAACCATAAGAAAAGAGATAGAAGAAAGAAAGAATTTTAGAGAGAGAAAGTAGAAATAGAGAGTAGAGAGAATATGGAAGATTACTTGCACAAATGAAAAATACAAATGACCAACTAACCAACACCCTCTCCAAGAGTGGAGAGGGGTATTTATAGTTTCTTACTACCCTAGGGTGACGCCTAGGTGTAGGGTTGTTGGGCCGGCTATGGTTTTGGGCTTTAGCCCGCAACGTATACAATATTAGATTAAATCACGAGCCCGACTCCCTTTCTAGCCAATTACAACGACTAATAAATAAAGACCGAGTTTCCTTGTTCGACTTAATATTTTGAGGCTAACACTTACAATATGGAGATAAGGGTTATGTGTGTGGGTCATGCAACTAATAATCTTACAAAAACATGCTATTTTTTTTTAAATTTAAGCATAAATTAGGCATATTCTTGTAAAAATAAGGACAAGTAGCGTTCTAATTCTCCTCCCCCCACTTGAGATATACAACGTTGATGTTGTATAAATATAAAAGTAAAAACAGGAAATATAAAGAATTAGAACAAAAAACTCCCCTAGGATTTGCTGTGTATGATCCTCCATGTAGAGTTTATGAGCAACATGTAGTGTTGGAAAAGCAAAAAGCGTCTGAATACCAACATGACTACAACACATAGAATACCAAATTATATTCATACCACCACTTTCATCAATCACGTTTTGTACTTCTCTGTTTTAAGATAAGAAAAATCACAGCAATTGTATCTCCTAATAAACATCGGTTAGAATAAGAAAATAAAAACGATATATGTACAAGAGGGTCGATACGCCGTATCCATAGTGTTGGATACGCCGTATTGAATCCTGTAAGAAAAATAAACCAAATACAAGTCAGAGGTCAAATACGTTATATTCGTAATTATGAATATGCCGTATCAACAAGTCTGATAATAAAGTTTAAAAGTACTGGAAAATAAAAAGATAACGTCCAAGTTATTTAATACGTCGTATCCATGGGATGGATACACCGTATTGACATACTGGTAAGACATACTTGACAGAAAATTGAAATTACATTCCGGGTTGTCTTCTAGCAAGCACTTTTGTTTATTAAAGAGTCTTTAAGTTAAGCTCCCTTTAGCTCTACTTCATACGAGCCATGGACCACCATTTGTCCTTCTTCCGAAAAATCTCTTGGTAGACTTGAGAGACATTTTCTTTGGTTCAGACCAAAATATCATACTCATATTCCTTAATAGCAACATATTCTTCTGCTGGTCCCAATGAGTATTTAATTACCTAGAACTTTTCAGATTTGAATGTTGGTGGTTTCACGTATGGTATCCCAAGTAATTTACTCTTTCTTTCTTTGAATCTTTCTTCCTCTTCATCAACATAATAAGATGCATCTTGTGGAATCAAGTAATCTTCTAAGTCCCCGATATCATCATCATCTCCTTCCATTGGCTCATGATTATCAAACCATTCTTGATCCACATGAAATGCATCATTATCATCATCAGGTTAGTTGTTGCTCCAAGCATCTTTAATTGATTCTTCCTCTTTTTTCTTTCCCAACCAATATTCTTCTAACTTTCATTAGTTCATAATCAAGTTCGTGGTAATTACCGAAACTTTCTTTCAACCATGAGCAAAAATTCTTCCCTTCTCTATTTTCATGTCCCCATGATCCTTCCAAGATGGATTTTTCTTTCAAAGCTTCATTCTTCAAATCACCATCTTCAAGTCCTTCATACCACTCATAATTTTAGAAATAAGTCATGTTGCCTACTTGAATCATTCCCGATAAATTTCCTCTATTACAATATCCCTTTTCACTCGAGTTACAAGTGGGCCATTAAACATGTCCACTTTTGAATTGAAATGGCTTGCAATCATGACATATATCATCATTAGGTTCCTCCCAAGTTCCATCATCCAACCATGGTTTTTCTTCTACCTATGTCACTTCATTATTCCATTCATAGATCTACGCATTTTTATAATCTTCATATGTCTAAAAACAGGTAAATCTCAAATGAGCACGTCAACATCAATTTGGAGAAGATGATTAAACTCCTTAAATTATTTGCACAGAGGTGTCTCAAAGTCGAATACATCCGTTTCTATCTTGAAGATTTCAACGATTTTAATATCTTCACGCAGATCCTCCTCTTCAAGATTTGAAAGCTCATTCTTAGTCAGTACTTCTTCATCACCCCTTTTCCAATAAAGCCATAGTGCATTCTTTGTGTACTAATCTATTGTCATATGGTTATTAAATTTGGAAGCTAACCATATTGCAAACTCAACATTAGTTGGATCGCATTCCACATCGGTGTCAAGTCTATTTACCTCCAATCGTCTTCTTATCATCATATATTCTTCAAATTGCTTTCTATAACTTCGAACAAACCATGTACTGACCACTTCTTCCATGATTTCATTATCAACCTTCTTATGATCTCCAAATTTTAGGCACAACCATTGCTTTAAAGTTATGTAAATGAGTTTTACTAATCTACTATCGATCAGAATTACAGCTTCAACAAACATTTTCACATATTCATCATAACATTTTCGTGGTTCATAAACATCAAGATCGCCATTTTTTAAATTATCACATGGTTGTTCAACACATAGGAAATAAATTTCCTCAACAACTCCCAACTCATAAGTGAATAAATCATCATCCACGCTACTTAGTCATTTAAATTCATCAAAAATCGTCCCGAGAGGTGTATCACAAGTGAACAAATTGGGATCAATCTTTAGTAAGTCGAACACTTTGGATTCTAGCTCGTATTCATTGATTGTGATTCTCTCCATTCTAGGTACAGTAAGGAATCGGAAAATCATCAATAGGATAAGCTCAGATGAAAGAGAATACAGAATATTAAACACGAAAACCAAATACAAAAAATTAAAACTGCTGCTATATTAGACGATCGATACGCCATATCTAGTAAACTGAATACGCCTGTATTGATGTTTGATGTCGAATACATTGTATAGATTTTGAAAGTGGATACGCCATATCCAATGGATGAATACGGCGTATCGGGTATTCGATCAGAAGAAAAACAGCAACAGTTAATAATGCAAAAAAAAATACACAAATATGCAAAATACTACAAATGCATAATAACACACTAATACAAACTAAACTAAATACACTAAATCTAATCTAAAATAATAATAAACAAGAATTAAACAAATCTCACTTCCTGGCAACTGTGCCAAAAACTTGATGTGTCGTTTAGTATAGGTAAGTTTTGTTATCAAGTTTTACTATTTATATTTTGAGGACTTTATCTATTAACTAAGACTAATGGGCAGTGTACATGATCAATTGTAGGTTCGTTGGTAAGTAAGGTTTCGATCACTAAGAGTGAGCATTAATACTTTATTTATCAATATTTTAGTTATCTATGTTAGTCCTATTTAAACCTAATTAAACCTAAACTAACACAAATGGGGGTTTTTAGCCTGAGAGACTGGCACGAGTTTGGTTTAATCTAAACTAAGCAAGATAATTAACACGCACAAGAAGATAAACAAATGATAAAGAAGCAGTCAAGCACTTATGTAAGGAAAATATATTAAGCAAGTTTAATTAAATAAGACGTATGAAGTGTTTATTTGTGAAATGATTGTACTGCTCTCGTTGGTGTTATATCATTCCTAAGCTAGGTGGTACTTCTTTCTAAACTCTAGGTTTGTATTATGGTTAATCCTATCACAATTAACCTAAACCCGAATACAACATACAAAGTCGATTATAATCTATCTAGGTGACAATATTGAACCCTAGCTCATCGAGGCTTTACCAACTTATGCCCAATGGTTATCTATATGCTGGTAGTCCACAATCCGAGTCCCTACCAAAGGCAGAAACATGGGCATAAATTTGTAGTCCTATTAATCTAGAGTCACACAGATAAGCTATATGTAGTATCTATCCCAGACTCTAGTCTGCAACCCAAATAATAATTAGTTACAATGCTTTATTTGTAATCCTAGATCCAGCTGAATGATTGATGAAAACATAATCAAGCGATAAACGGGCATGAAGTGATAAACATAATCAACATGCAACAAAAGAGTAAACAATCGACATAAATGAATCAAAACATCAAATTATCATAAGCATGGCTAATTCCTAAAGGTATTAGCCCATAGTCATTGTAATCATACACAGTATCATAGACGAACGATTTAAGTAAAGAAAATGTTACGCTAACCGAACGCTTATAGCGGTGTATAATGATTACAAAAGTTTTCCTATTGAATTAATGCACTTGCTAGACCTTCTTGGCTTCTAAAATCGTCTGAGAATCATACTTGGTTGTTAAAATCTTGTCTTGCACACCGAAAATTGAATTTTAGGTTTTCTATTTATAGTATATAAAATTAGGTCGATACGCCGTATTGGACTGGTCCGATACGGCGTATTAGGGTTGCTTGGCGTGGGCTCTATGATTATTTTATTCTGTAATATTCATAAACCGCCACTGAATACGGCATATGGACTCTCCTGGATACGACGTATTGGCTGTAAAACATGCTTGTTCAGTATGTTGACCAAAGTATCTTATACGGTGTATCTGCTGTGTGGATACGACGTATTCTTTAAAGTCAGGAAATGGTCTTAAATTCATCTAAGTCTTGAGATACAGAGTATTTGTCTAGAATGATACATTGCATTCTTCAAATTTAGTAGACTTTCTTAAACTTCTTCATTTATGCTCCAAAACACGTTCTTTTCTCCATCTTTTTCCAAATGCTCGATAATAACTAAAATATATAAAGATAAGAAATTAAGTATCAAATCTTATATAAAACAATATAAAACAAGCAATATAAATAGGATAAATGATGCTAATAATGTGACGTTATTTGATGTCATCAACACTTTTGAGCATGAGAAAATTAAAATTCTCGTTCATTCTTCCATCTTTTATTTTGTAGAAATCTTATAACTTAATTTTAAGTGAGGATAAACAAAAGTAGAACGAGAGATAAAAATCGTATGTGAAAAGAAAAGAGCATACGTCTTGTGTCAGAAAAAGCAAGTAAAAAGGTACATGAGAAAGAAAATGACATACGTATGGAAAAAAAGAATAGCTCGTACATACAAAACAGACAGAGAGAATAAAATCAGAATTGAAATAAATGTGCTTAAGTGTGTATTCATGTGAAACTAATCAACTTTGAATCTTATTCTCAAAATTAAACATGTCAAGAGCAAATCTAAAAGCAGCAATTGCATCTAAAGAGCAGCTGGTTCCAAGTGCTAATAGACTTAAGATCACAAAGAACAACCAGCGCGTTGCTTCAGATTCAAACATCACAGATTCATTTCTAAAACTTGCTATTAAAATTCTCAAACACCACAAACTATACAAACCAATATCCTTAACTACAACAGTACCTCACACTTACTATATACATACGTTTACACTTGCCTTTATATAAATGATGTACATAAATACTTGAATTGTCATAGCAATATGTCTACCTCTCACATCTCTGTTTCTTCAGACTTCGACGATGAGAGCACCGACTCGTTTGTCTCCTACATCATCCTATCAGACTCAAAGATTGAGGACGTCGCCTCACCAACTGTTGTACTTAACTATGTCCTAGATTCAAACACCGACACTGAGTCGTTCGAGGTTCCAGCTTCACCAGACTATACACTAGGGTCAAACACCGAGACAAAGCCTTTTGAGGAGGACCCTCAGGAGGCTGGTCTAGAGAAGTCCTTATAGGAGGACCCCTTAGAGGAGGATTTATCTAAGGAGGATCTATTGGAGGAGGATGAGCCACTACCGGCTCAAGGTGCACCTACACCACCTACGCAGCCACCACCTGTTGCACCTACCTATATCGTCTAGCCAGGATGAGTTCCATCATCCCGCCCATTTAGGTTATACCCTAACGGGCCACTTCTGATGTACACACCAAGGAAGTGGTTGCGGGAACCATATGTACTTCCATAAGCTATCAAGGCGGCCATCGCCGAGTACACCGCCATACCATCTCGTTAGAGGTGCAGATCATCATCATCACCACCACCATCACCATCATCACCACCACCATCACCATCAGTATCATCATCACCACCACCTATTATGCTACCACCATGTAAGAGGTTCATGATGACCTCATCACATCAGGATACCATCACTGAGGCTACGACTGAGGCTATCACTCCTGTTAGACTTTGTGGCGAGGATTGTTCATCACGAGGGGCAGATCCATGAGATGCATGATCACATATCCCACTAGAGCGATTAAAGACCATGCATCATGAGAAACATAGAGCATATATTAGTGTTGAGGCTGCTTAGGAGGAGAAAGAGACCCTACATGTTGAGTTAGGGGTAGCACGTGAGAGGATTTCAGATTTGGAGTTCCGCTTGGAGGATATCGAGACCCGCTTAGAGGCGAACGATGCTAGGGAGATCGAACTTGGGTCACGTGCCAGAGCTCTGGAGGATCGTTTTGAACCACCTGGTAAGAGACAACATATTAGTATCATTGTATATATATATTGATGTTATAGCCTACTAAGCCGAGTAGTACTCGACTAATAAAATTAATAAGATGCTTGTACTCTTTTATTTTGTAAAACAATGTATCAATTATTAATTATATTATGTTGGTTATGATTATGCTATCTTGTGATGTTGATTTATATTGTCACGGTTGTTTATATTATATCTCTGAGTGTCAAGACTTTATCTTATACGAAATCTTATTGTGTATTGTTATCTTTTATGATTTTGAAGAAAATGCCAACAACAAGACAAGGTCTAGGTTATGCTGCCAAGATAGCCCAGCATGTGGCTGATGTAATGAAAGTCTACGAGGAAAACTGAAATAGTGGGAATGGAGTGAACAATGAAACAAGTGGAAGTGCTAGAGGTGTGGAGCACACAGTTTGTAGCTGTTTGTACAAGGAGTTCTTGACTTGCAAGCCTTCTAATTTCAATGGAACAGAAGGAGCTGTTGGTTTGACCAGATGGTTTGAAAAGATCAAATCAGTATTCTATATATGCAATTGTGCTAAGAATTTCCAGGTGAAGTACGCCACATGCAGTTGTATGACAGTGCACTAACTCTGTAGAATGCTTATGTGTAGCACCCCTAAAATTGGCACGCAGCGGAATTCCACATGGGGTGTTACTTCATAGTCTACACTATTCTGTTACACCCGGGCCGAGGGAGCGACTTCATAGCCACAATGTACTGGTTATGAAAACGACCTCAAAAATGAGACTGATGTGTCGTTGTGTGCTGTATATTTTTATTGGATCAAGTCTTACAAATTTTATTTTGCCGACTTAAACCAAAAACACTCTTAACGGCAGTGTACCCGATCGGTAGTAGTTTCGTGGTAAGTAGGGTATCGAACACTTGAAGCGAGGTTAAATCTATCAATTTAATTAATATCTTGGTTATCTGATCTATGTTAATTCTATTTTATTCTAAACCTATGCAAAACCTATGTCAGTCTAAATCCTAATTCTAACGGGAAAAGGGGGTTTTCAGCCTAAGAGACTGGCACGGTTTGGTTAGTGACTACAATCAATTCAAGGCACTTTTACCCACGCAAGCTAATTAACAAAAGATAAAAGAGCGGTCGAACCTTATATAAGAAAATTGTATTAACTCTTACTAATCTGATTAGAACGTTGGTTTGTTTATTTAGTGCAATGATTTCTTCTCTCGAGGTGGCATATCATTCTTAAGACTTAGGCGTTACATCATCCTAAGACCTAGACACATTAATTCTGTCATAATTAAAGCATCCGCATAAAGCATCCTTATTTGCTGATTATAATCTATCTTAGGGATTAAAGCAATGGTGATCTTGTTAAACCCTAGCTCATAGAGACTTTACCCACTTACCGCTTAATGGCAATTTATACACTAGTAGTCCACTTTTCCAACTATCCAATAGAATCAGAACGTTACTTGTTGAATTATCTAGGTCACCTGCTAGTCAACACGATCAATAAACCATTGGCAATATCCAATTAGCAAGTTAAGCCCGAAGCGTATCCTAAACACAGACTTAGAAGGATAATATTTGTGTAACTATAATTCTAGATGTATAAATTACTATATGGAGAGCTATCCCGGACTCTAGATCTGCTTGGTCCGCTTCACTAGATCTAGTTGAATGATAGGTCGCATACAAAAGCGCGTAAACAAGTATAAATTGATAAACATAAACAAGCACTCAACGATAAATCAAGAAATTAAGATAAACAAATACCAAACATCCAGATCTTCATAATAATGGCTAATACCTGAAGGTATTAGCCTTCAACCGTCATAATAAATACAAGAGTAATTATTTAGCCAAGGTAAACTAACCGAGTTAACGAATGATACCAAAAACTGAACGATTACTAAAGTATACAGAATTACACGATGTCTCCTATAGAATTGAATGATGTCTCCTATGGAATTGAATGCGTTGCTCGACCTCTTCTGCTCTTTTTCTCTTTTGAAAATTAACTTTTGTGGTTTAGGTATCGAGAATATTATCTAGCACCCTTAAAACTCGTTTTTGAGTTTTGTATTTATAGGGTCTGGAAGTCGGTTGGATATGGCGTATCCAAGAGTTGGATATGGTGTATTAGGGATTTCTTGGAGTAGGGACCACGCTTGATATCTTCTAGAATATTATATTGATTCCACATCTTGAATACGGCATATTGAGTCCTCTGGATACGGCGTATTGATCTTTATTCCTCTGTGGTCTTTAGTGAGTGTAGGCATGGATATGCCGTATCTTCCTTGTTGGATACGGTGTATTGGTCTTCAGAATAGTAATCTTCAAAATATGTTCATTTAAGCTCCAGAATGCGTGCCTTTTGCTAACTTTCACCAATTACTCCATAATTACTGTAATTCTCAAATATAAACGATTAAGTAACAATTCTTTGCAATAACAATACAAAATGGGTTAATAACATGGGATAAATGATGCTATAAAATAGACCGTTATTTGATGTCATCAATATCCCCCACTTGAATCTTACTTGTCTCCTCAAGTAGCTTAGAAGTTTATAAAAATGTATCCCTAAGGATATTTTCCGTTAAAGCATTTATTCGATTAATTACAAGTACACAACCAAACACCTCACAAAATACAGAGATGAAATCACTCAAATCACTCAACTAATCTATGTGGGGTAACTGTAACTAATTCGCTTAATTGCTAGGTCGTGATGAGTATTCTATCATAGTTGGCAGGATACACATCTCCACCACTAAAACCAAGAGTAACAAGTTTATAAAGGTAAATATGGGGTTTTTTATGGAAAGGCGTATGGTTGATCATTCTACAATCTGTCACCAAAAGTACTATTCCAACAAGGCAGCTGAAGCACACATACATGGCCGTAACGACGAAAAAGACATGTGTGTTCGATCACATCCCCATTCGAATTTAACCAACGGTTAGGATGAAGAATGTGATAGGTTAGGAGGAACCTTCTAAACTGTCACAAAAGTCGTAAACTCAAACGAGGCAGCTAAGACATGCATTACTTGTCCGTAACGGACGGAATAGACATGCCTACGCTCGAACAAGTCCCATTCGCTAAACCAGCGGCTTATCGTAGGATGAGAGGAATATAAATTGTTGTTAAATAAAAATCAAGAAACAAATAGATTAAGACTAAGATACAAGTTGCTAGACGCTTTTTTCCCGACCGTTACCATGATAAAGACACAACTATTTACAACGTCTTGATCATTGATAAAAAACAATCAACCTAAGTTGGCGTTCCTGTAACGGTCAACTTCCCAATCATCCCAAACTTTACATACTCTACAAGGTAAGTGGCAATATCTACCACTTTGGATAATACTCTACCTCGTTGATTTTTGACGTATCAACGAATAATCGATCATTCGTGTAGTCCCTTTAGTAATTCTCTTTGCGAAACAATTATCTTCAAACTCTCTTTCTCTCTTTTTGTATTTTTCCATTTTTTTGATTTTTTTTGCAACTATTCTTCAAATCTCAGTGTAGTTTCACCATCTTCACGATCATAATAATTCCGGATAATTTGTTCGATAGTTCCTTTGTTCTTTGGATTCACCATTAATTGTGATGGTAGTAAAATCACAAGAGTTTTGACTACTAATATACATTCCCATTTGCAATGTGCAAATTTCCAACCGTTCCAAAGATAGAAAATGACATAAGACTTCGAGAAATACAAACTTTACACTTTAAGCAACTAACAACTATAAATTAAACTTAATCTAATAGGTAGGTTAAGGTGTAAGGGTGTAACGAAACAAATAGTTGGTGTAAATTCCTAAAGGATTGGCTCTACGGGTTTTTCTAGTGGATCATCACTCTAAAGATGCGAGTGAAAAAGGGTTTAAACGGGAGGTTAACTAACCGGTGTAGTTAGTTAATAAGCAACATGTAAAAGCGATTTAGGTGTAATCTTAAGATTTACCAATTTAAACAAGTTACTCTAATTAAATATCCATAATACTCATTATTGTGGTCTCGAGTGATATACCAAGCCAAGTTCTAAAGTCTACAACATCACCGGCACACTTATATTTTGTGGAATTTGGGTAAACATTTAGAAACGGAAGGGTTAAATCCTCATAATATCTAACAAGGGTTATTGTGTGCAGGTTATGTATCAAGTAATTTCACAAAAGTATGCTTGAAATTTTTTTAAATTTGAGCATAATTTAAGCTTTTTATTATGAAAAATAGGACAAGTAAACATTCTAATTCTATCCCCCACTTGAATTATACAACGTCCTCGTTGTATATATAAAACATTAAATACGGGAATTTAGAAAGAATTAGAATAAGAAACTCCCCTAATATATGCTAGGTAGATTCTCCATGTTGCGTTGATGAGCAAGATTGTGTGCTGGAAAAGCATCTGAATCCTAGCACGAACAACACACACATAGAATTCTAGAAAATATGCATTCCACCAACTTTGTCGATATTTCTTTCACGAGGTCCTATATAAAATATAGGAAAAAGAGGTGCATTCCTATCTTGGTACCTACGGTTAATTTAAACTAAACTAAACTAAATACGGGTCAGACTGGTGGATACGGCGTATCAAATTAATGAATAAGCCGTATTTCAGAACTGACAATAATGTTTTTAAAGTGCAATAAAATAAAGACTGGTGACGTCCAGACAATCAATACGCCATATGGTATGGGGCGGATACGCCGTATTGATGTCTGGGAAGACAGACTCGATAACAAAATTAAATAACAATCCGGGTTGTCTCCCGGGAAGCACTTTTGTTTACAGCGAAGTCTTTAAGTTAGACTTTTCTTTAGCTTCCTTTTCACTCTTCCAGGCGTGTAATCTTCCATCCGTCGTCATTTTTCTGAAAAATTTCGTGGTAGATCTGGGACACACTATCTTTGTTTCTTTCCCAAATATCATATTCACATCTCCTTATAGCAAAGTATTCTTCATTAGGTCCTAGTGAATACTTTATTCCTTCAAACTTATCGGTATTGCAAATCATTTTGTGAGGTCGCATATCGTCTTTTTCGTTGTCATTACGCTTCATTTTCCCATGTCTATTCTCTTTTTCAATATCGCGTACGTCATAGGCTTTGAAAAAAGAATCAGTAGTAGTGTTGGGAGGATTTTCATATTTAGATTCCTTCCATGAAATACTGTTATCCACATATCTCTTATTCTAATTTCCATTCATCCATGAGTGAAATATCACCTTTTGAGTCCTTCCATCCACTTTCTTATGGCCCTTGAATGACATGTTTACATTTGATAAGAATTCAAGTGGATCAATCCCCCAGTTCTCTCCTTCGTCCAACATTTCATCCTCTCCATTGTATGATTCGGGATAGAATTTACAAAAGAATTTCTCAACAAGTTCCTCCCAAGTGGTGGTTTTTCCATCTCCTTCATAAATCCAACATTCTTTAGCATCATCGTCCAACGAGAGAGGAAAGACTTTCATTCGTAATTGATGGGAATCCACTCCAGGAACGTACATTAAATCAACCATTTTAAGTACTTTAGCAATGAGTTCCACCACATCTTCATTATGAGTTCCATGATATATGTTCTTTCATAGTTCCACCAAAAATTCCTTGTTGAGCTCAATTTTAATATTGTTACTGGTGATAGAAAGACTTGGTTCAGTTGGAGCTTTTTCTATGTCATCAAAAATTGGTTTAGCCATGACTTTTTGTAGTTCCTTCTTCAATCAACTAGCTCTGATAAGTTCTTTCTGTGACAAGGGTAAAAATATCAGCAGGATTTGCTCTAAAGAAAGGTAGAAATTTTTGCACGAGAATCAAATATTTCAGTTTCTGTTCCAGACGATCGATACGCCGTATCCAATGGAAGTGGATACGCCGTATTAATCTGTTTGAATGAATACGATGTATTAGACAGAGAACTGGATACGCCGTATCCGATGGAAGTGGATACGCCGTATTCAACTATCGACCAGACCAGTGTATTTAAGAAAAATAATTAAATACGCAAACGATTAAATATATACAAGCAAACAATTAAAGACAAATATACAAATATTACAGAATATACAAGAATATACACTAATCTAAATTAATGAATATACACTAAGTCTAAATTATACTAATCCAAGTTAGATCTAATCTAATGTTTGTAAAAACCAAAATATAAATAAAAAAAAGATTAATTTCACTCTCTGGCAACGGCGCCCAAAAAACTTGATGTGTTGATTGTTGTATGTTATAGTTTTAAGATGATTCCGATGTTTTAAATTTATATTTGCCGACTCAACCAAAAACAACACTTACGGCAGTGACCCAATCGTTTAGTAGTTTTCGTGGTAAGTAGGTGTCGAAGCACTTGAAATCGAGGATTAAATCTATCAAATTTTAACTATAATATCGGTTATCTAATCTATGTTAATTCTATTCTAAAACTATTTACAAACGCTATGCGTCTAAATCCTAATTCTAATGGGAAAAAGGGGGGTTTTTCAACCGGGTACACTCATCACGTTTGGTTTTTAGACTAACAATCAATTCAAAGAACTGTTACACACAAACTAATTAACAAAAGATAAAAGAGCGGTCAAACCTTATATAAGAAAACTGTATTAACCATTATTAATCCGATTAGAAAGTTGGTTTGTTTATTAAGTGCAATGATTTCTTCTCTCGAGGCGGCATATCATTCTTAGACTTAAGCGTTACATCATCCTAAGACCTAGACACATTAATTCTGCTACAATTAAAGCATCTGCAAAAAGCATCCTTATTTGCTGATTATAATCTATCTTATGGATTAAGGCAATGGTGATCTTGTTAAACCCTAGCTCATAGAGACTTTACCCACTTACCGCTTAATGGCAATCTATACACTAGTAGTCCACTTGTCCAACTATCCAATGGAATCAGAACGTTACTTGTTGAATTATCTAGGTCACCTGCTAGTCAACACGATCAATAAACCATTGGCAATATCCAATTAACTAGTTAAGCCCGAAGCGTATCCTAGACACAGACTTAGAAGGACAATATTTGTGTAACTATTATTCTAGATGTATAAACTACTATATGGAGAGCTATCCCGGACTCTAGATCTACTTGGTCCGCTTCACTAGATCCAGTTGAATGATAGGTCGCATACAAAAGCGCGTAAACAAGTATAAATTGATAAACATAAACAAGCACTTAACGATAAATCAAGAAATCGAGATAAACAAATACCAAACATTCAAATCTTCATAATAATGGCTAATACCCGAAGGTATTAGCCTTCAAACGTCATAATAAATACAAGATCAATTATTTAGACAAGGTAAACTAACCGAGTTAACGAATGATACCAAAACTAAATGATTACTAAAGTATATGGAATTACACGTTGTCTCCTATGGAATTGTTGCTCGACCTCTTCTGCTCTTTTTCTCCTCTGAAAATTGACTTATGTGGTTTAGGTATCAAGCATATGATTTAGCACACTTAAAACTTGTTTTTAAGTTTTCTATTTATAAGGTCTAGAAGTCGGTTGGATACAGTGTGTCCAAGTATTGGATACGGCGTATTGGGTATTTCTTAGAGTAGGGACCACGCTTGATAGCTTCCAGAATATTTAAATACTATATCTTGAATACGGCGTATTGAGTCTCTCTGGATACGGCATATTTAGCTTTATCCTTCTGTGGTCTTTGGTGAGTGCAGGCACGGATACGCCGTATCTTCCTTGATGAATACGTCGTATTGGTCTTCAGAATAGTAATCCTCAAAATATTTTCATTTAAGCTCCAGAATGCGCGCCTTTTGCTATCTTTCACCAATTACTCCATAATTACTGCAATTCTTAAATATAAACGATTAAGTAACAATTCTTTGCAATAACTATACAAAATGGGTTAATAACATGGGATAAATGATGCTATAAAATAGACGTTATTTGATGTCATCAGAGACATTTTAAAATACATTTCAAAATGTTTCACATTCAATGCATTAAAATATCAGAGTTACAAGAGGTCCCATGCGGTTTACAAAAATACCACAAGTGTTTAGACAAAACATAAAGTTTAGATAAAGTTTTCATCGAATGTAAATAAGAAGTCTTTACAAGCATAGCGTTTTTCAAAATTTAAGTTTCATCGAATTCATAAAGTGTAGAGTCTCCAAAGTACATATCCGCGCGGCTTCCCTATGAGCAAAATAGATAAAAAACTTGAGATAACATGCGAAAAACGTCAACAAATAATGTTGAGTGAAGTTCATAGGTTTTGATAAGTAAAGCATTGTAATTCATAGAGTTTATCAATAAATAAGTAGAACACAAGCATTGTTCATCGAGCGACATTGTAACACATACAATGTATAAATTTTATTGAATCGAGCTTATAACGCCGAACCTTAACTGAAATAATATAAATGTTGCCCACGAAGGTATAATTGCCATCTACCTTAGATTTCTCAATACAACGCATCCATTCGACATGTACTCAAGTGAGAGCTACTCACTCGGATGAGGTTGTCAACCCAACAGATCTATTCACTTGTACTAGCATTTAACACGTACGTAATTAACGATTCATGAAATTAGGGACTTTTTGTCAAAGGTACTCATTGCTAATAAATCATGTAATTGGGTCAAGCATACCGTAAATAACTTGTGTTCAATTTGTAAAACTAGTAAGTATCTCCCTCGGGTGGTTTATAAAATAAGTAAGTAAGAAAGGCGAGGCTATGAACTCATCGTAAGCAATGAGATCGATTAGCACCAACAAAATCAATCGAAGAACCGAAGCGAACTAGAAACGACCTATAACAAATGACGTGTCTAAGTGTATGCTAAACAAATAAAAAAGAATGCACATTATTATAATTGATTCATACAGCTAAGGCATTAGACAAAAGGGTTTTCATAAGTCAAAAAGTCAAACTTTCTAAAAATAGCAAGTTTCCGGGTCGTTTACACATTCTTTTACAAGTTTAAAACAAGAAGTCATTTACAAAATTTTGCATTTACCCAACTTCCTAAGCTTCTAAATCCTAATCCGTAAATGATCTAAATGTGAGGTTTTCGCCTACGGAAAGATTTTTGAGTCTATTTTCCAGATTTGTTGGCCCTACTACCCAGAAAGTTTCATAACCTTGGTGAATTTACCATTTTACCCTTTAGTACAAAAGCTTATTATTTCCAGATTTTTAACACTTCACTAAGTGACTATATCTCCTAAACCGTGTATCCGCAGAGGCCAAAAGATGCAAAAAAATCTAAGTTAGCCAATATCTAGAACCTAAAGTTTCACAAAAATAGGTGTTGTTAGACAAAAATTTGGACCTACACTCAAATCATTTTCTGGGTGCAAATTTTGACTAGTTTCACCATTTCGGCGATAACTCATTCATCGGGCATCGTTACGGCTCCATCCGAATAGCCACATGAACCTAAGACATTCATCTACATCTCTATCTACTTTATCAGAACTTCAAAAGTCAAAAATAATTAATTATACACTTAAATTGCTGCTGGTCCAAAACAGTCCTTAAGAAAAGTGCGACAGATTTTTGCGGCTTACGAAAATGGGCGTAATGTGAAATCTATTGATGCTAGTAATGCAAGGTTTGAGGGAGATGAAATCTCTATGAGTCCTCTATAGGTGACATAATTTCCTTTTATAAAGTTAGTAAAACAAGTTTGAGTTATGACCTGTTTTCTAACAGGGTGCGGAATTTGACCACTTTCACCAAATAATTCATAATTAAATCATTGTAAATCGTCTATCAATGAGCTTTTTAGCTACTTGAAGCTGAGACATATGGCTAGGTCTCCATAATTTTATCTAACAGTAAAAACCCATGTTTTATTCCCATATCAATCAATCAACATGGCTTATCAAAATCAATCCTAGACCTAGATATAACCCATTTCAATTACAATATCCTCCATCCAATTCCTCTATTGAATAAATAATAATATGCTTGTGATAATAAAGGTTCATTGACAGAACCATAAGAAAAAATGTATGCCTTTTTCAAAGGATAAAAATGAAAAACAATTTGTAAAACTTACAAAGATTAGAATAAAACTAGTGAATCAAAGACAATAACACCCTCCTTTGTCTTGATTTGGTTCGAACCAACAATCACCCAAACTAACCAAACCCTTAAAACCAAATATTTTAGCCAACCTATTAACCCAATATCTTCAGCCCCTAACTCTTCTAGGATGATGGTGGAGATGATGATTTTAGAGAAAACCAAGAATAATCTTCCTTTAAAATCCCTTATTCTTTAACCCTTTAAAATCTTGGAGCTTGAAAATGATTTTTGGTGGTGGTATTGTGGTGGATATCAGCTGAAAAAAGGGAGGAGGAGGATGAGAGATGGTTTTGGTGATATAATCTATGTGAGAAATGAGGGGTTGGGTGTGTTTTGTTTAAACAAGGCATGCTAATGAATAAGCCATCTGTCCTACTACTTGAAAATCACTAACCAAGTAATACATACATGTAAGATGATGTAGTAACTCATGGACACATGTTCATGAGTGTAAAAGTTCGTCCCATAGTGGGATAAAATGGGTATTTTGGGTTTATTTTGTGTAAAATTTAGAATAAGTGGGTAGTTTTCGGGCTAACGGGTATAAACGTAAAATGTAACAAGAGTTTAGAGGAAACCACGAAAAATAAACGTATATATTAAAATAAAATTATGACATATGGGGTACTTTTCTGAAATAATAAATTACGGAGGGCACGAAGAAGGATATTAAACATTAAGGACGGCTCAAGTTTAACTAGGAACGAAAAATAACTAATCGGCTAAATAGTAAAAAGCAAAATTTTACTCTAAAGTAAAAGTAGTAATAAAATATGGATTAAATATTGACCTGAATTTACGAGGTATTACAGTCAACCCATGGTACGGAACTCTGGTCCCTAGAGATCAACGGGTGAATCAACTAGCGAGGTGGTGGAGAAGAGATGAGGGTACATGCTTCTAAATTGATCTTCTTGCTCCCATGTACATTCAGGTCTTCGTCGAGAGTTCCAATGAACTTTACAGAATCCTTGATAAAGTGTAGCTTGTTGTCGAGTTGAAGTGGAATGACAAGGTTTTATCAGAGAAACATTCCTTCAGGTTCGAGACGTGAAAGGTGTTATAGAGTTCACTGAGTTCCCGCGGTAGTTTAAGTTTGTATAGCTCACTAAACGTGTTCGAAGGGTTCAATAAAACAATTAAACAAGGTAGCAACTAATATTGAATAAATAATAGTCAAATCATCAAATGTATGCAATGTGTGTGGGTACGGATCAATTGTTATGAAAATTCTAGATGAAAGGATTGAATATTTGTACTGATGAGAAAACAAGCGAATACATGGAATTAATATGTCATACCGAGGATCAAAGATGCATATGTCGAGTAAGAATAATCATTTGCACCAATAAACAGAATAATCATTTGCACCAATAAACAATGTGAATGAAGGAATCAAAGAAAAGCACAGATCTCCAAAAGAAGTAGAGGGCAATGCATAAGGATTAACCGAGTGTAATTATTTGTGAACAGGGAATTCTAAAAGGAGAGATTAAATATTTTTATGAACAAAGCAGCAAACGATCATTAATCATTAAAACGAAAGAATGAATATATCATAAAAGAAAATGGTCATAGAATCGCGAGAGGAATAAATAAGAGTATATAAAGAAAGAATAAAAGATACCGTGAGCATGTAAAATATGAATATGTCAACGACTTAAGAAAGCACGTAAAAGAACACATGTACAAATGTAATAATGATCAAAAGAATAAATATTTAGGGGATGGTTCGCATAAGCTATTTACGAATCAAGGAAGTATGAAGAATCCTTTGTACGAATAATAAATCAAACAAAAATTAATTGATCATAATAATTGTAGGATAGAAGTATGTGTCAAGAATATCAAAATATAGTAACGGTCAAAAGAAGGAGAAATGAGCGTAAAGAATCATTTGATCAACAAAATGAATGTAAAGAGTCCTTTATCTTATCAGATTACGGACCAGATGACTATAGAGAGTCATTCGTAAAATTAATCGATGCAAACGTGAGAATAAATATCAATAGCTAAAAGAGGCACATATCAAAGAAGTAATATATCAAGGATGTTAAACGGGATAGGGGAAATAATTGTATAAACAATTAATCATTGAAGAGAATTAATACCAAATGGATAAAGCGAGTACATATTAAGGAAATGGTTTATCAAGGATGTTAAAATGGGATATGGAAAATTAATTGTACAAACAATTAATTATTAAATGGAGTGGAAGTATCCGTACCACAAGGCAAACAATACATTGAGAGTTTTTAAAGAAAATGTTTTAGATAAAAAAGTCATCATTAGCTATGATGGTCGAGATTCTCTCTTTAGAGTGCGGGTTGTTGGTTGTGTTATTCCCAAATGATATTCCAGTCGAAAGACGTGACCTTCATTAGTGTGGTTTGTCTCAAGGGTCTTTATGCGTGATTTGTTCTCGACATCTTGGGTCTCGTTTCGTTCTAGGCAAAAGAGCATGTCAACCATATGTTGGGCTATGAGTCGCTTGATAGCTAATGAACTTTAGCAATGGTCTTCTTGGTGGCATAATTCTCCAAAATCACCGGGAGAAAAGAGAAAAATAATAAGACATCAACGAGTCGTGTTCCAAATTTAGGTGCTCCAAGGCGCCACATACGAGGTGATAAGTTAATTGTCGCATTCCAATTAGCCGACATGTTTCTATGCAGTAGGTTACGTGATGACGTACGGGTTTCAGAAGTACGAGGCGAGTGTTCAAACTCGGAGTCGATCAGTAAAATAACCGGTGGGATCGACAAACTAAGTCAAGTCTCAATATTATCACAACTGGTATTATGGAAGATCATGATAAGCTCTAGAGACCATTGTATCGCTAACAATGTCTTAAGAAGGTTTTAGACACCATTGTATCATTCACAATGACTTGAAGATAAGCAAAACCATTGGTCACCCACAATGTCTTAAGAAAAGTAATAGTATTTATATAAGCAACATTTATATAAAAATGTAGTGGTACTCATGAAAGTAGATATAAGTGATCGAAAATAGTCGACGTTTATATAAATTACTTTTAAATAATAATAGCGGTACTCACGAAGATAAGCGTAAGAGATCGAAAAGCAAATAGAGTATGTATATATATATCCTTTTATAATACTAGTAGTGATGCTAGAGGGAGTAAACTGTAAATATACGAAACCAGGAAGTACGCGCGCACGGATATCAGATAAAACGAGGAGAGAATCTTAATTATGAAAAATAGTTATAGTCTAGGTTTTGAAAACGACCTTGTTCTCTATAACCAGTGCTCTGATACCAATCTGTAGCACCTCCAAAATTCGGCACGCAACGGAATACCACATGGAGTGCTACTTCATAGTCTACACCAATCTGTCACACCCGGGCCGAGGGCGCAACTTCATAGCCACAAAGTACTGGTTACGAAAATGACCTCAAAAATGAGACTTTTTAAAATACATTTCAAAATGTTTCACATTCGATGTATTAAAATATCAGAGTTACAACAGGTCCCAAACGGTTTACAAAAATACCACAAGGGTTTAGACAAAACATAAAGTTTAAATAAAGTTTTCATCGAATGTAAATAAGAAGAAGTCTTTACAAGCGTAGTGTTTTTCAAAAATTAAGTTTTATCGAATGTATAAAGTGTAGAGTCTCCAAAGTACATATCCGTGCGTCTTCCCTCCGAGCAAAATACCTGAAAAACCCGAGATAACATGTGAAAAACGTCAACAAATAATGTTAAGTGAAGTTAATAGGTTTTGATAAGTAAAGCATTGTAATTCATAGAGTTTATCAATAAATAAGTAGAACACAAGCATTGTTCATCGAGCGACATTGTAACACATACAATGTATAAATTTTATTGCATCGAGCTCATGACACCGAACCTTGATTGAAATAATATAAATGTTGCCCGCGAAGGTATAATTGCCATCTACCTTAGATTTCTCAATACAACACGTCCATTTGACATGTACTCAAGTGAGAACTAATTACCTGGACGGGGTTGTCAACCCAATAGATCTATTCACTTGTACTAGCGTTTACCACGTATGTAATTAATGGTTCATGAAATTAGGGACTTTTCGGCAAAGGTACTCAATGCTAATAAATCATGTAATCGGGTCAAGCATACCGTAAATAACTTGTGTTCAATTTATAAAACTAGCATGTATCTCCCTCGTGGGGTTTATAAAATAAATAAGTAAGAAAGGTAAGGCTATGAACTCATCGTAAGCAATGGGATCGATTAGCACCAGCAAAATCAATCGAAGAACCGAAGCGAACTAGAAATGACCTATAACAAATGACGTGTCTAAGTGTATGCTAAACAAATAAAAATGAATGTACATTATTATAATTGATTCATAGAGCTAAGGCATTGGACAAAAGGGTTTTCATAAGTCAAAAAGTCAAAATTTCAAAAAATAGCAAGTTTCCGGGTCGTTTACACATTCTTTTACAAGTTTAAAACAAGAAGTCATTTACAAAATTCTGCATTTACCCAACTTCCTATGCTTCTAAATCCTAATTCGTAAATGATCTAAATGTGAGGTTTTCGCCTACGGAAATATTTTTGAGTCTATTTTCCAGATTTGTGGGCCCTACTACCCAAAAAGTTCCAGAACCTGGGTGAAAATTACTATATTACCCTTTAGTACAAAAGCTAATTATTTCCAGATTTTTAACGCTTCACTAATTTGAGTATATCTCCTAAACCGTGTATCCGCAGAGGCCAAAACACGTGGAAAAATCTAAGTTAGCTCAATATCTAGAACAAAATGTTTTGAAAAAATAGGTGTTGTTATACAAAAATTTAGACCTACACTCAAATCAAATTCTAGGTGTAAATTTTGACTAGTTTCACAATTTCGTCGATAACTCATTCATCGGGCATCGTTACGGCTCCATCTGAATGGCTGCATGAACATATGACGTTCCTCTACATCTATATCTAATTTCCCAGACTTCACAAGCCAAAAATAATTCATTATACACTTAAATAGATGCTGGTCCAAAACAGTCCTTAAGAAAAGTGTGACTGATTTTTATGGCTTACAAAAATGGGCTTAATTTGAAATCTATTGATGCTATTAATGCAAGTTCAGAGGGAGATGAAAGCTCTATGAGTCCTCTACAGGTACCATAATTCTCTTTTATAAAGTTAGGAAAAAATGTTTGACTGATGACCCATTTTCTAACAGGGTGCGGAATTTGAACACTTTCACCAAAGAATTCATTAATAAATCATCGTAAATCGTCTATCGATGAGCTTTTTAGCTACTTGAAGCTGAGACATATGGCTAGGTCTTCATAATTTTTTCTAACAGTAAAAACCCAGGTTTTGTTCCCATATCAATCAATCAATACAGCTCATCAAAGTCAACTTCTCAAATCAATCCTAGACCTAGATATAACCCATTTCAATTACAATCTCCTCCATCCAATGCCTTTATTGAATCAATAATAATATGCTTGTGATAATAAAGGTTCATTGACAAAACCATAACAAAAAATGTATGCGTTTTTCAAAGGAGAAAAATGAAAAACATGTTGTAAGACTTACAAAGATTAGAATAAAACTAGTGAATCAAAGACAAAAACACCCTCCTTTGTCTTGCTTTGGTTCGAACCAAACAATCACCCAAACTAATCAAACCCTTAAAACCAAAGATATTAGCCAACCTATTAACCCAATATCTTCAACCCCTAACTCTTCTAGGATGATGGTGGAGATGATGATTTTAGAGAAAACCAAGAATAACCTTCCTTAAAAATCCCTTCTTCTTTAACCCTTTAAAATCTTGGAGCTTGAAAATGCTTTTTGGTGGTGGTATTGTGGTGGATGTCGACTGAAAAAGGGGAGGAGGAGGATGAGAGATGGTTTTGGTGATATGATCTATGTGAGAAATGAGGAGTTGGGTGGGTTTTGTTTAAACAAGGCATGCTAATGAATAAGCCATGTGTCCCACTACTTGAAAATCACTAACCAAGTAATACATACCTGTAAGATGATGTAGTAACTCATGGACACATGTCCATGAGTGTAAGATTTAGTTCCATAATGGGATAAAAGGGGTATTTTAGGTTTATTTTGTGTAAAATTTAGAATAAGTGGGTAGTTTGCCGGCTAACTGGTATACATGTAAAATATAACAAGAATTTAGACGAAACAACGAAAAATAAACGTATATATTAAAATAAAATTATGACATATGGGGTAATTTTCTAAAATAATAAATTACGAAGGGCACGAAGACGGATATTAAGCATTAAGGACGGATATTAAGCATTAAGGACGGCTCAAGTTTAACTAGGAAAAAAAATAACTAATCGACTAAACAGTGAAAAGCAAAATTTTACTCTAAAGTAAAAATAGTAATAAAATATGGAGTAAATATTGACCTAAATTTAAGAGGTATTACATTGTGTGCAAGCAGTTGGATTGGATACTTCTTATGAAACAACATGGAAGGAGTTGAAACAAATGATGACTGATGAGTACTGCCCAAGAAATTAAGTACAAAAGATGAAGAATGAGCTTTGGAATTTGTCAGTTAAGGGAACTGACATTATTGGCTACATCAAGTGTTTTTAGGAACTAGCATTACTTTATCCCAGCATGGTTACACCCGAGTACAAAAAGAATAAGAGATATATCTGGGGTCTCACCGATGACATTCAGGGGAATGTTACCTCTTCCAAGCCAACAAAGATCCATGAAGCCATCTGTATGGCTCATGACCTAATGGATCAGGTCGTGCGGTCTAAGGCTGCGAAGGGTAGAGATAACAAGAGAAAGTGGGACGATAACAAAAGCAACTCTAGGCAACAAAGCAAGAGGCAAGAAGTAGTCAGGGCTTTTACTACTGGAATGGGTGAAAGGAGAGGGTATGTTGGAACTGCCCCTCTCTGTAACCGAAGTACGTTTCATCACATTGGACATTTCTCGGTTAAATGCAAAAACTGTAACAAGATTGGCCACATAGCCAGAGACTGCGGAGCCCCTACCCAGACTGCTCCCGCAACAACCCCAAGAGACCCAAAATTTTATTTTAAAGGTGGTATGAAAGGGCATTATAAGAGTGACTGTTCAAAGTTGAAGAATCAGGCAAAGGAAATCAGAACGGCGGTGAAAGAGCTTAGGAAAGAGCATTTGTGATCGACGAAGGAGAAGGTCGCCAGGACCCTAACGTAGTTACGAGTACATTTCTTCTCAATAATCATGATTCTTCTATTCTATTCGATACAGGTGCAGATAGGAGTTTTGTGTCAATTGCATTTAGTCCACTTATAAATATTATGCCCACCGCTTTATACGTTAAGTATACCATTAAATTGGCTTATCAGAAGTTAGTAAGAACCGACACTATATTTCGAGGTTGTACCTTGAATTTGTTAAACCGCCCATTCAACATAGACCTAATACCTATAGAACTCAGAAGCTTTGACGTCATCATAGGGAAGGGTTGGTTGTCAAAGTATCATGCAGTGATTGTTTGTGAGGAGAAACTGGCCCGTCTCCTATACGGTAACAAAACTATAACAATCCAAGGAGATAGGAGTGAATCTAGATTTGAACATTACATCTTGCATCAAAATACAAAAGTACATACAGAAAGGCTGTCATGTGATTCTCTCATCTAGGTGATTTTTGGCCACCCTATTTCGATCAGTTTTTAGCCTTTTTTGATCTTCAATTCATAATTGATTCTTATTCTTTTTTGTTTTTGTGATTCTTTATTTCTAAATCGTATTAGGGTTACACTTTTCTAGGGTTTCGTTCTGTTTTGACGAAATCATTTAAAAGTTTAATCTTGATCTGATCTTGTTTTAAGGTTATCATCAATCCTAAAGAGAACATGATTCGTTTTGATTTGGAGTTAAATTAGGGTTAGATCTGATCCTTTTTTTGTGCCGACCATTCCTATTATAAGAAATCTCCTTTATTATCACTTGTATTATTAACCGATCCTGTATTCAACGATTCATTATTAGGGTATCAGACTTGTTGTATTCAAAACCCTTGACGTTCTCCTACAAACCCTAATTTTTAGGGTTCGTTTTACGTTTCATTTATTAGTTAGGGTTCGTTGGCAGCATTGGGTACCAGTGTGTGGTTTATTGTTTCATAACTCTCCTAGGGTTTATTATTCGCTGGTTTTTTGTGATTGCTGCTGTTGTGCTTTGGAAGTGGGTTTATTGAGAGATGGATAAAGGTTTTTTGAATCGTAAATCAACTGGAAAGAAGGATGTGGACAACGGTTTGATGAAAAAGGGGTCGCTATTGGGTGATCTTGCTGGCAAGATTAAAAACATTGATGGCAAAATTCTGGGCAAAAATGGTAAACCAGTGGTGGCTCGTCGTTGTATTCGGTCTTCGGGTGTAACGAAGGAAAGTGTAAGTGATGAGGTGCGTATGGAAGACATCAATTCAAGATTTGTGGAGAATGCAACACATACTGTGGAACAACCAATTACTTCTGATCATCAGAAGTGTATGGTTCAAGAGGTTGTAAATCATCCTAATTTAGGGTCTAAGATTACCATGGTGACTGTTCCTAGCAATCACACAAACGTTGCACTAATAGAACAGAATATATCATCGGTTGTGACTTTGCCAAAGGATGCAATCAATGAAATTAATGCACGTTTTATACATACCTTGTACGGGTTTCCTGTTGGTAAGCGGCTAGCATTCCCCATGGTAGAGAATTATGTTAAACATGCGTGGGCGAAATTTGGGCTGAAACGAGTCATGATGCATCATGGTCATGTTTCAGTTTGAATCACAAACAGGTATGGAAAAGGTTATGGAGGGTGGTCCTTGGTGAATTTAGTTAGTCCCTTTTATCTTAAAAGTTTGGATGCCGCATTTACTATTTCAAAAGGAAAACGTGTCTAATGTGCCGTTATGGGTGAAAATGCATAACGTGCCTATAGTAGCATATTCGATGGTGGGTCTTGACTTGATTTCAGTCAAGGTAGGAAGACTTATGAGGCTTGATGCGCACACTAAGTTCATATGTCTCAATTCATGAGGGCGCAACGAGTATGCAAGAGCCCTTGTGGAAGTGTCAGCTGAAAAGCCTCTTGTTGATTCGGTTGATATTGACAACCCTCTTGAGGATAGGAAAGGACACACTACGGTTAATATTAGGATTGAATATGAATGGCAGCCTCCAAGATGTGGTACATGTAAAATTTTTGACCATTTGGAGAGTGTGTGTCCTAAGAAATTAATGGATTGTCATGTGAAGAAGAAAAGTGATATGCAAGCTGCTATGGAGAAGGACAAGCAACCTGTGCAAACCACATGTAAGAAGGATAAGGGTAAACAGGTTAGTACTTAACGTTATATCAAATGATATCGTGTCAATAATCCTAAGACAAAACTTGTTTATCGTGCGGTGCTTAAGCCATAAAGTGATAATCATGTTGTAAGTAACATTGAACAGTCCTCGGATTCTACTAAGAAGCCGTCTCCATCTGATTCTTCAAAGAATGGTGAGTCGGCCTATATTAATGATGATATAAAATTAGATAAATTAAGGAATTTCGTTAATAAAACGATAGAAGAGGAGTCGGTACTTGAATATATTAGGAATAATGATATTGATGGTTGTAATTCGAGGGAAAAACAGGATGAAAAGGTTTCGGTTAAGAAACCTAGCTCATCTATGGACGTTATTAATGAAGATTTTGATACGGATGAGGATGAAATTTTCTTACCTAACGATGGAATTTCTCTTCCTGGCTTATCGGTTGGTGGTGGGCAACTATTGGAAGAAGAGATGTTGAATGCTTATGATGATTATGAAGATCAATTTGAAGAATATCCAAGCTCATATCAAGATTTTTGTGATCATTTTGACTTCAAGGTTAAAGGACGAGGCAGGAAGTAGTTGTTTTCTGATTTCATAAGAACGGCATGTCGTTCTTATGTAGTGGAAAGGGTTGTAGCAAATCCATTTTTTTGCTTTATTTTTGCCTATGTAACGGGCCATGATGAGGGATTTTACCCTCATCCGTTGTACTTCAACGCTTTTTTAGTGTAATGCATTTTACCAAGGTGAGTCCCTTTTACCAAAAAAAGGCTGTCATGTGTTCCTAGCACACATAAAGGAGAAGAAGTTTGAAGAAAAGTCAGGGGAGTAGCAACTTGAAGACGTGCTTGTTGTTTAGGATTTTCTAGAAGTCTTTCCCGAAGACTTGCCTAGACTCCCACCAACTAGACAAGTCGAACTCTAAATCGACTTGGTGCTGGAGCGGCATCAGTGGTACGAGCATCGTATATATTAGTCCACCATGGGGATCTATGGTTTTGTTTGTTAAGAAGAAGGATGGATCCTTCAGAATGAGCATTGACTACCGTGAATTAAACAAGCTAACGGTGAAAAACCGATATCCATTACCAAGGATTGACGATCTCTTCGATCAGTTACAAGGCTCTAATGTCTACTCTAAGATCGATTTATGATCAGGTTAGCATTAACTCAGGTTCAGAGATGAAGATATCCTAAAAACGACATTTAGGACTTGCTACAGTCATTACGAGCTCCAAGTGATGCCATTTGGGCTGACCAACGCACCAACGGTATTCAAGGATCTGATGAATCGAGTGTGTAAACCATACTTGGAATAGTTTGTGATTGTGTTTATAGACGACATTCTAATCTACTCTCGAAGCAAAGAAGAACATGAGGAGCATCTAAAGCTAATCTTAGAATTACTTAAGAAGGAGGAGTTGTACGCCAAATTCTTGAAGTGTGTATTTTGGATCTTGAAAGTACAATTTCTCAGACACGTAATTGATAGTCAAGGTATTCATGTTGATCCCGCCAAGATTGAGGCTATCAAGGATTAGGCAACACCTACGACACCAATGGAAATACGCCAATTTCTAGGTCTTACCGGTTACTACCGAAGATTTATTAAAGGTTTCTCAAATATCGCCAAGCCCCTGACTAGACTCAGAAAAATCAAAAGTTTGATTGGGAAGAAAAAGCAGAGTCGGCATTTCAACTATTAAAGAAGAAGCTTTGTAGTGCGTCAATGTTGGCATTAGCGGAAGGAATTGATAATTTTGTGGTCTATTGCGATGCTTCGCGTAAAGGATTGGGTACGATGTTAATGTAGAAGAATAAATTTATAGCTTATGCATCTCGTCAACTGAAAGTTCATGAAAAGACATATACTACACATGATTTGGAGTTAGGAGTTGTAGTGTTCGCTCTCAAAATATAGAGGCACTACTTATATGGCATGAGGTGTACCGTGTTCACTGATCATAAGAGTCTACATCACATACTGGATCAAAAGGAGCTAAGCATGAGGCAGCGTCAATGGTGTAACATTTCGTATTTTCAGGTCATTTTATGACGTCATTATTTCACTGTTTTTTTTCTATTTTTTTCTATTCTCGCACGCGTTTACTTTTAAATTTTAATAGTTAAAGTTAAATCGCGTAAGTTAAAAATCAACATTTAACGTAAACGGACACCAAACGAATTAAAGTTTTCGTCAAACAAGTAATATATTATTTTTACGAAAGTAATAATCAACTTTTTATATTTTTTTATTGGTTGCGTAAAACGTTTACGTTTCGCAATTTAATACATTTAGGCATACCCGGAAGCACCAAAACATTTCTACGCTTCAACAAATAACCATTTTTATTTTTAATGATCAAAGTTTATAAAACTTTACCCACACTTATCAATGGGAAGCCCCACTTTAAAAGAAATAAACAAGACCTTACAAATTTCAAGTATACACTTTAATAACAAAAGCTACAACTTATATTTACTTATACTTTCAACAAAACAAGTAAACTTTCATCCATTTTATGCAAGATAATAAGCTAGATATTTAGCCAACACACCTCCTCATTTTCATGGGATGTTCTACACTTTTAGAAACAAAGACCATAAGACTTCCCTAAAACCCTCTAAGTGTTTTTGACTAGTCTTTAAGTATATAATGCCTTATACTAGTTAATATACACACACATCTCATTTGTAAAGGTGTGAAACATAAAAAAAACCTCTCCTTTTCCACCTCCTAGCTCACGGCATACCTCAAACCAATACCAAATTCATACAAAATTTTATTTATCACATTTACACACATACCTACATCATATCTAAGGCATACCATGTAAGTTTGAAGGCTTGGTTAAGCATTTTCAAGGCTTAAACTAAGTTAAGGTTTTCTTGGAAAACTATGGTTTTCACTCTTTATTTTCAAGCTAAGGTTTAAATCACAAAGGTGTAATTTGTTTGTCCTTCTTTACTCATCATATTAAGGTCATCTAAAAAGCCTTCATATCTTTACTTTCATGATTTTTATGTACATATTATGTTATATGGCTCATCACCGTCTAGGAAACTTTTAAGCATGTAAAAAGGGTTTTTACTTGTGATCAAGGTTTTGTATACTTATACTTATGATATATGAATGTTAATATCATATTATAAATGGAGTATAAGTATTCTACACTTGTTGGTTATGTATAAAAGTATGTATACAAATTAATAGTTAAGAAAGGTTACTTATTAAAAGTTATAAGTAAAGTGTTGTAATGGGCTTGTGATCTTGATGTCATGGACAAACATTGGACAAAATATGGACTAATGGACACTATGATATGTAAGACATGTGATAATAAGTATGGTAATGGACTTGTAACAAGGTGGTTAAGCTAAAAAGTTATAAAAACTAGTTTTCAACACATTTTATCAATTATCTACAAACTTTCTGTTTTGGTTCAAAAAATAATGTATATATTTTATATTTTTATAAATTAGTACCTCTCATGACGATTCCAAATATGTAAAGAACTCGAAAAACAGATTTATAATGAAGAAGATACGTTAATTACGAGTTTACGATAATTAATACTTTTATAAAAATAATTTTATAAAAAGGTACTGTTCATCAGAGACATTTATTTTTGGAAAACATCATAAATAAATAGAACTTTTAATTACGAGAACGTACTCGGAAGAATCGCTAAAAACAGAGCTATAACGAATAAGATACGCCATTTACGGGTTTTACGGTAACTAAACTATAAAAATAACTTTATAGCTGCCATGAATAGTAAAATTATTGTTCACCAGAGGACATGAAATATAAAAATGTCATATTTTGATACGTCGTCTTAATACGAAGGCGTGAACATAAGAAACGTAAGAAACATGCTTAAAACGAGAAAGTTACGCACTATTTCCTGAGATGAATAGTGTTGGTTCGTTTTTTTTATAAATTTTTGCGAAACATTTTGGAATCACTTAATTAATATTTATA
>BQNB010037269.1:32080-46871 GCA_026074375.1 Tanacetum coccineum | reverse complement strand
AAGATGTTGTAGGGTATGAGATCGTAACCATAAAACCGTTTCTGAATAGCACTTTGAGTCTTTTAGATCACATTTTAATTATATTTCAAGCAAATGTCGGTAACCCTTTATCACTTCACTTCAATAAGATTAACAAGAAAATTAGGAAGAATGTAGAGAGAGAATCTAGAGAGAGAAAGTTAGAGAGAAAAATGGAAAATGGATGATTAACTTGAAATGTTACAAATGAACCAACCACCTCACCTTCCTTGGTGAGGTGTATTTATAGGCTTGCATGCCTTTAGTAATTCTACGGGCCGGGCTCGGTTTTACTTGGGCTTTCACCCGATACACGTGACCGGTTAGATTACATTTAAGAGCCCGTTTACCCGTGTAGCCTATTACAACGTATAATTATTTAATGACTGAGACCTAAGATAGTTATGAACGAACTTCCATTGTTCGACTCATTATTTTGAGGCTAACACAAAAAAATTGTCTTCATCTAAAGCATTGAATTTTAGGCTAGGGTTTCAGTTTTTGGCTTGATCGACAGTCGAGACAGTAAAAGATAGAGGTGTTTATATCTTTTGAACGTGAATTATGGGATTTTTGGATCAGGTATGACTTAAAAAAAACCCTTAATATTTCATGAGACACTGGCTCCATACCTGTACCAAACTGGCAGCGAACAGGTTAGTTCAGTACTGGTTTTTCAGGTCTTTTGCTCACCCAGGCTTTACTTATTAGAATATGTTCTGGAAAAAGAGAGAAAAGGTGCAACACTGCTAAACCTGTGATGAAATGAATCCAGAAATTAAGTTATGCCTTTGTTTGAAGTTATTGGATACTAAGCCTTGAACACCATATTATATTATAAAAACATTTTATTAACATGTTAGTAGTTAGAGCGTGGAAATTTGCATGTCACTATAGATGACTACCTATTGCTGGTCGGCATGACTAGTTTACTGTCTATACAGTCCTTATCATTGATTCAGAAATATTTGCACCTTTCACTGAAGTTAAATTATACTTAACGTATTTTTAAAGCTATCGCACCCCATATGTCACATATCTTTTATGAGTAAGTACAGACTAGATGCCTGTCAGGTTTTATTATTATTTTGTAATTGTAATTCTACTTATCAGAAGGTTGTGTTGATCTATTATCTGTAAGAAAACAGTTCAAATCCAAGGAAAATGGTAAAATAAGCTCATTTTAAGACTATTCTTTTCTGAATGGACAGTTTCAGTGCCCCATTTTCTACAATTACTCGGAAATAATTCAAAATTTTCTACTGAAAAATCAATTTGCAAAACAAGCTTGTTGTGGATGTGATGATTGTTTATTTATTGTTGTCACCGTCTCAGTTGGTTGATGCTTCAACTTTGAAGAAAGAGGTTGTTGAAGGTGTCGACTTGATGATTGTAAGGGAACTTACAGGAGGTGAGTGTATTAAACTGAGCAGATTTACTTAAGCCAGTTACATTTCATTTTGTATATAATTCTTTTTTAGAGGTAGGTGAACAGTGATTTCATCGCATGGAGAAACTTTACTTGAGTATTTTGTTGGGATATGCCTTACCAAATGTCTGTTTATTATAGGTATTTACTTTGGAAAACCAAGGGGATTTGGAACTAATGAAAATGGAGAGGAGATTGGCTTCAATACCGAGGTTTATGCAGCATATGAGGTTAGCCTTCGGTTAAATTTTCTCCTGTGGATACTTTAATAAGAAAAACCCAAGCCTTCACAAGTGAACAAACATACATTCTTTAAATTGTTTGAAAATTTTGTAATCTTTCCTGTTGATCATGTCTTTAGTATGCTAAATAATTTTATCTCCTCCGAACCAGATTGACCGCATTGCTCGTATTGCATTTGAGACAGCTCGTAAGCGCAGTGGCAAACTTTGTTCTGTTGACAAAGCAAATGTCCTTGAGGTACTGCTGTTCTACATTTTTTTAGGTTATTAATAATGTCTGGCAAAACAGTCCCAAGATTCCATTACGGGCTAAAATTGAATTCAAAAGTCGCGATGTGGTTGGTCACATATATCTGAAGATTCTAACCTGTTTTCTTCCATGCTTTTTACGTTTGGTACAATGGAGTAGGCATCAATGTTTTGGAGAAAAAGGGTGATAGCAATATCTGAAGAATACCCTGATGTTGAACTCTCCCACATGTACGTTGACAATGCAGCCATGCAGCTTGTCCGGAATCCCAAACAGGTAATTTTGCAGTTAAGTGTTTTCACATATGACTGCAGAATTATAGTATTTCATATAATTTGTTCTTGAATATTGATTTAGAAGTTTTTTGCATTTAAAATAAACTTTAGGCGTCTTTTGACCCATTTCTCTTTACCGTTTTAATATTTTAGAGATATAAAATAATCTGGATAGAAGTAACTCACAGTATGTTTGTGTGTATATAAAAAGGAAAATGAAACAAGTAACTCACAGTATCTCCTTGTTTATGCAGTTTGACACAGTAGTTACAAACAACATATTTGGTGATATTTTATCAGATGAAGCATCAATGATCACCGGAAGTATTGGGATGCTTCCTTCTGCTAGTCTTGGTGCATCGGTATCACATTTACATTCCACATTGTTTATACTTTATACCATCGTCTTCCATGTGTCCCATCTTCGTTTATGCTAGCATCGATTAATCAGACTTGCAAGTACAACTAATCAATACTAATTTACCTGTGACTTATATCTATCACTCTGTTTTACAATTGCTGTATTTTATCTTTAGGGACCTGGACTTTTCGAACCCATCCATGGTTCTGCGCCTGATATTGCTGGGCAGGTAGTTAATGTCTGAAATTGTTGTACGTATTTGTTTTTGTTTAGTCTTGAAGATTGGAATATTGTTATATTAAAATGTACATTGCAGGATAAAGCCAATCCCTTGGCAACAATACTAAGTGCTGCAATGCTTTTGAAGTATGGTTTGGGTGAAGTGAAGGCAGCCGAGAGGATCGAGTTGGCTGTACTCGATACCTTAAATAGGGGATTTCGTACTGGCGATATCTACTCGGCTGGAAATGTATGTTTGCATACCTTATTTCCAAACACTAACCCTGAATATATTATATTTCCAAGACTTGTTGATTGTTAATATATTTGTTAACGTGTCAACTGTGATTAGAGTAATTCGGTTGGTTATACTATATGCACTAAGTCTACACTTGCGGCGATTTTTGACCCATTTCATCTGAGCTATTATTTTTATTTTGTGTTACCCGTTTGACCCGTTGGAGATAAAACATAACCGGAGTTGGCATATTCATAAGTAAATAGTTAAAAATTGGCACCTACTAATTACATTCACATGCAGAAATTGGTTGGATGCAAGGAGATAGGCGAAGAAGTTTTGAAGTCTCTGGATACCAAGACACCTGCATCGGTTTAATAACTCAACTTATGAGAAGATGAGGCTTTATATCCCCTAAGTTGTTCGGTTGAGTTCAAGAAAGTTGCAGTGTTTAGAGCTTAGCCCCTTGTAATAGGTCTTGATATGTTTTGCTGATCAGTAGAATGTATCTTGAGATTTTGCTGTATGTAACATAATGGTGGGAAACTTTACTTTTGTTGAATAAGTTGTGTTTGTGAAATAATGGGGATTAAGATTGTGCTTATGACTTCCTTTATCTTGTGAACAAAATAAAGAGTGAAAACTTTTTGGTATGTTTCTGGCATATTTTTAATGCGATTCAATGAAAATTTACACATAGTTACAATTTTGGATAGAATTACATGAGACAATAATGAATAAGGTAATTGGTTTTAAGCCCTTTCTCAGTTTCTTGTTTTGCTCACACATAGTTACAGCAGCAAATATGGTTACATGAGATGTTTTGCATAGATATTGATCTTGATAGCTTAAACATAAGATATGACGGTTTTAAGAGTAAATTGCATAAATCGTCCCTAAAGTTTGGCCAAATTGCATGTTTCGTTTCAAGCGTTACGAAAGTGCAAGTATCGTCCTTATGGGAAAACATATGGTGCAAGTATCGTCCATGTAAGGAAACTTTTATGAAAACCTTTGGTGCAAGTATCGTCTCTGCGGGGATGATACTTGCACCAAAGGTTTCTCCACAGAGACGATCCTTGCACTTTCGTAACGTTTAGGGTAAAACATGCAATTTGGTCAAACTTTAAAGACGATTTATGCAATTTATTCTTTCTATTATACACAAATGCATTATTGCATTATAGTTGTAAGGCATCAGAATTTATAGGAATTATAGCAGGGACGGAACTTGAACACATTTGTGGGAGGGGCCAAAATATGAAATACATATTTTAGGGGGGGCCAAACTATAAAACCTTAATATTTTGCATATGACTTTTGACAAACACGATATGTGAAATGGTCTTTAGAGTATATCTTTTTGGGGGGCCACAAACCCCCCTCCCCCACCCCTCCCCCCACGGTCGCGCTAGGTTAACTCCGGTGTTTTTCCGTCGTCTGTACCACGATCCACGAACTATATTATATGTTTTGGGGAGAATTTCGTATATATACCTTTTTGAGTTCAACGTATATATCCAACATAACTTAAAGTTACATATATATCCAATCTACAACTTAAAATTTTATATATGTCAAAATACCCAATTTATATATAAATAAAACCTTAAAATACATAATTATTATCATTAATTTTAAAATGACCATTATACCCTTGTTTCTCTTCCCTAATAAGTCGACCTTTCATTCTCTACTCAATCTCTTTGTAAGAGTCTTAGGTGTAGTAACGCCGGCAACGGCGTTGGGCTGCGTTGCCCTGCGTTACTACACCGTTCGTCGGCGTTGCCCAACGGTGTTGGGCCCGGAGTTGGCCGGCCAACGCGCGTTGGGGTGGTTTAAAAAAAAAAAAAAATCATTTTACCCCCCCCCCCCCAATTTTGAAAAGTTTCATTTTAGCCCCTAACGGCTAGTTTTCAAATTTTTTTTTTTCCCGTTTTTGACCATTAAAACGTGAATTTAAAAAAAATCATTTTACCCCCCTGAATTTAAAAAAAATTCATTTTACCCCCCACACAACTCACTATATATACAACACATTAACAAATACAATTTCACCACTCTTCAAATACAAATATACATCTTTTTAGCAAGCAAAGAAATATTTCCGAATTTCCCAACAACGGTTTTATGAATCTCCTCACCGGGTCGATGACGCCGAAACAGTTTCAACAATACCAACAAGAACAACAACAAGCTTTTTTCCGATGGCAACAATCACAAGTCCTAAACCGTGAATTCCAAGATTTACAACAAAACCCACCATCATTCAACTCAGAAACTTCCCAATCACTCACTCAACCTCAACAAGTCGATTCGCCAAAAAAAGGCGGTCGCAAAAAAACAAAATCAAAAAGGGGAAAAAATGTTGAAGACGAGCCCCAAGAGCCAGTAGTAGCGGGCCGTTGGCTACCGGTCGAAGAAGAATTGCTTGCAACATGTTACGTGGCCGTTTCGGAGGATAATAACGTCGGAAGGTCACAAAAGCATGAAACGTTTTGGTATCGGATTTTGAACGAGTTCAATTCGAAAATTTTTCAAAAACGTACAAAGGATATGTTGACTAACAAATGGCATACGTTGAATGCCAATTGCCAAAAGTTCAACGCCGCGTACAAACGGGCCAAACGTTTGGGGAAAAGTGGCGAGAACGATGTGGATTTTTTGAAACGGGTTCAAAGTATTTACAGTGACGAGCATAAAGGTGTCTCGTTTTCTCAAGAAGATGCTTGGGCCATTTTGAGATTCCACCCGAAATGGGACGCACCTTCTCACCCAACTTTAAACCGTCGTCCCATTTTGTTCTCAACTCCTTTTTTTCTATAAACTAAATTTTAATGGAGATGATGATTGTTCTTGTGGCCAAATTAATAATGATGACAACAAGACACACACAACCGATTACTAGTTATTTAAGGTTCGTTCTTTTATTTGATATTGTGTTTTTGATTTTTCTTTTCGAATATATGTTATAAATCGTTTTCATTTGTGTTCTTTTTATTGAAACTAGTTTTACTATTTTACTTGATTGGATGAATAAGTTTAAAAATGGGTTTTTAATTGTCGATTGTGAACCCACGATTGTGAAGTCTAATAATATTCCTTTTCTTGTTTTTTCCGAGTGATGAGAGAAGTCAGGGTGAGGTTAAGAATTGTTGTACTAATTGTTATGCAGAAGCTTGGCTTTAACATGGTGGTCTTAAGTATCAATCTTACTTGTATATTATCTATTGAAATTGTTTGGATTTATTGCTCATTCTTGCAACAAAATATGTTCGTTTTACTAGTATATGGTCTTAAGTATCAATCTTACTTGGAAAAGACTTGTGTGCTGCGTGGGCAACAAAAATCTGAACTGCTTCCAAGCGAGCAACTGGAGCAAATGATTCTTCAAAATCAATACCCTCTTCCTGAGCATAACCTTTAGCTACAAGTCGTGCTTTGTTGCGAATTACAGTCTGATCTTCATCCTTTTTGTTCTTCTATAACCACTTTAGCTTTATAATCATTTGCCAAATGGTTTTGTCGACTATTTCCCAGACTTTTATTTCTTCCTTGTGAGTAAAGGATTTTTCTTGATAGTTTCTTCTAGATCAAAGTTTCTCAAAGCAAAGCTCTGATACCACTTGTTGATCCCAAACCTAGATCGATTTCTTAGGTTGTCTAAGGTTAAATTACTTTGGATAAATCCAAAATAACTTGTTGTAAAAACTTTGTATGTATATTAAAGTGTATACGGAATCTACACCTTAATACTCTAGAAGTATTATCAATGAAACAGTAAGTATGAATGAAAGAACACAAGATGTAACAAAACGCTTTAATATTATTAATGATAATAATACGAGTACTCTATCTTAGTACTAGGGTTTACAACCTTGAAGCTTACAAAACACTTAATCTCTGGATCTGTGTATTTGTGGATGTGAGAGATGTGAACTACAAACCCCAGGGTCTCGTTTTATACACCAAGGAGTCCTAATGGGCTTACAACACTTTCCTAAGTATTTAGTCAAACATATTGAATACTATGACTAAGTATTTAATATTTTTCTAAACATGTAGTCAAATGTATTAAATAAACATTGATGACCGAGGCTTGAACTGCTGTGTTCAAACGTCATTTTGTGATCATCAGATCAAAATTCCTTGAAGCCCTGTTTTCTGAGATATCTTTCTTTTTCGCAACCAAACTCTGAGTCCTTCCTCTGTAGGATTGAACGATGTACCTGTACTTAAGAGAGTACCTGCACTGACATTAAGAGCTTGTTCGCTTTCACATTGGTTAGGGATATCTGCATTTGAACCATTTGGGGGTTCACTTTCAACCTTTGTTGTGCTAGAGGCGAATGTCTTTCCTGTTGGAACCCATCTAAGACAAACAGTCTTGAGAATTCTACCCGTTGGTTGCCACCTAAGACAAGATCTAGGACTTGTTGTTTTCTCATGCACAGTGGTAGTCTTTTTGATTGAAAACCTATGTCCTTTTGGGATCTGTCTTTTTGGTTTCGTTGCAACCCTTATTTGCTCTACGGGTTTGTTTCTGTTTGTTGTCTTATTGGATGGAACCTTAGCACGCGAGTTGACTTCTTTCAGGAATTTTATTACACAAGCGTCATGATTGGCATTAAAGACACATTTCTGACATGTCGAGCAAACAAAATGTTTGGAGTCAGAAAAATTTCTAGGGATCCTAGAGTGTTCATGTGTCTTTTTCTTAGCTTCCTCTAGGTAGTGATTATGAACAATGTCGTTTGAGCTATACCTAGATGAGCTTGGTGCAATCATGTGATGAGGTTTTGCAGGGGCAGATTCTCTTCCCTTAGGCAAATGATGTGTAGTGACTGGTTTTGACAAGTCGTTGTTCACATCAACTTGGGAGGCAAACCGTGGTTTTGAAATTCTAGGTCTTTCAGACTTAAACGCAGTCGGTTGTCTAACAACGGATTGGTTTTTGAGTGGTTGTCCAACCGGTTTTCCCAAGATTGATGGCTTTGCAAACTTAGTATTCACACTATTTCCTGTTAGTTTCCTTAACTCATTTTTTAATGCTGCAATTGCAAACCCCTTTTTCTGAATCTGAGCTAGTACATCAGCATTTTCATTAGACTTTTTGTTCAGTTGTGCCATTAAAGAGTCATTCTGGTCTTTGGTCTGAACTCGTGTCCTTTTGATAGAATCAAAAAGATCTTTGTAAGTCTGTTTCAAGTGCTCTTTTTCTTTATGTAACTGCTCATTCTCTGCGAGTAATTTAGCCACACTATGTTCCAATTCGATGTTTATTGTTTCAATTACATCGATGTCATGTTTAACCTTGGCTTCATTACTTTTTACTTTCGAAAATTGACCATGTTGCCCTTCTTTTAAAGCTTGATTTTGATATTTAAGTTCAAGATTAACACAATGTGCTTCCATTCTTAAAAAATCTTTTTGAAATTGGGCAACGGTCTTTTTGAGACGAATATTTTCAGATTCAAGAGATTGATTTGAAAATTCAGTTGTCTGGTTATCAGTTAATGTAGCAGGCAAAGGACATGTGTCATGACATTGTTCAGCATTCTGGTCAACCTCTCCTTCATTATTGAGTTCGGGTTGCTCAGTATGCTGTTGTCCTATAGCAAAGACATTGATTTCAGCAGTCGTTTGTACCTCAGCCATTGGCTCTTCATCAGAGATGGGTCTGATATCTGCATCATCAGCATGTGAATCATTCCCTGATCTGCTGCTTGTATCTTGCTCTTTTAATGTTGTCCCACTGCTTTCTGTATCAACCAAACTAGCATCCAATGCTTTACTCGAATCAACCTTATCCTCTGTTGTCTGCATCAGTCTTTCATTCACCCTGCTGTCATACTCCATTTTATGCAGCGCTCTTTTCTCAATCGACTTTTTAACATAATCCATGTTTTGGATCAGTGTATCACGGAATTCTGGAATATCGAGTCGAGTGTATTCTAGAAAGTAGTTTCGTGTCATTACAATATATTCATCATTCAAATAAATCTTTGACTTGATGAACATCTGAAACTGTGTCTCGAGAACTTTAAAAGAAGCCATGGATCCAATCTCTTGAAATTCGTTGTTATCAAGTTGCTTTTGAAGTTGATCCATGTTTAGGAACATCGTGCCTGTAAAAGTCTCAAAATCTTGACCAAAGAGTGTTGCAAACGCGCGTTTGAATCCATCCTCGGTTCGACTTCCTTTTAAGTCGTTGTTTGAAAGACGCTTGAGGTGTGAATGAAGTCGTTGAAAAGATACCATGCAACTTTCTTTTGATTTGTCTTGAATTAGTTGCATTTGTTGTTCTTTTGATTTTGAACACGAAGATAAGGTAACTTTCTTTTCCATTTTATCGTGAATTATGAAGTGTAAAAGATTTGTTGGATCTTAAGTGGATGTGATGTGATTGAAGTTGTGGTTGTGTATGCAATTCACGTTCACGGGATTTTACACGTCTATGATTAAAACCGATAAATAAATTAACGGGATTTTACAAAATCAATAGAAAACCGTGAATGATTTGATTCGAAATCAGCGGCCAATGGTTTAATTGTATAAAAACAGATAATCGTTTGGCTAGGGTTACAGTTGTTTGTTTCAATAGGCTCACCAAGTTGAAACGGGCCTAACAATACAGATGGGCCGTGAGCTGGAACAAAAACGAGTCTAACACAAATTCTAAAAAAATGAAAAATGTCAATAACTCATTGTAAACGAGGGTTTTGGGCCTCGAAAAATCCATAACCAGTTAAAGGGTGGTTATCGCGTAATCCGTCTCGTTTTTCTCTTCGATTTGAGAGGTCACGGGCCTGAAACGGACTTACGGATCAAAAGTTATGGCTGTTTTACTGAAACCCTTTTCCGCCACCTAAAAATTCTTAGCAAACCGCTGCCAATTAGTAACTCGCCGCCTAAATAAAATAATCAAACCGCTGCCTTCCTTTTGATAAGCAAACCGCTCAAAACGCAGTGACTTTTGAATCAAAACGCAATGAACTTTATCAAAACGCAGTGACTTTTGAATCAAAACGCAATGAACTTTATCAAAACGCAGTGGTTGAGATTTGGTCACCCCCCCCCCTCAAAAAACGCAGACAATAATTCTTAAAATATCCAAAACGCAACCATAAAAAATTTCGAAATAGGGGTTTGATTATTTTAATATTTAAAAATTTCTTCTAACCAAAACGCAATGATTGCGTTTTGAACCTGTTTAATAAAAAAATCAAAACGCAACAAGAAGAAAATCAAAACGCAACAAGAACTTTGCTAGAGAGTCAAAACGCAACGACGAAAAATACGACTTTTTCCACCAAAAATCGCCTAATAATCACCCTTTTTGACCTTTTAACTTGATTTCTCTTGCACAATTAGCTACTTATGCAAGATCTAGCTTAATAAAAAAACATACACACATCTAAGCCAAAAACCGTGTTTGATTTTTTTTTCTATTGACTTCTTTTTGACCCACGAATTTGATCTTGTTGAACCACACGGAATCAACCACGAATCCACCCTTTGCTCTGATGCCAATTGTAGGATCCCGTAACACTTCACTTCATAGAATCAAACACGAAATTAGAACTAGAAAGGAGAAAGAAAGAGTTGTTCTAGAGAGAGAGTTTAGAGAGAGAGATGAGAGAGTTTTGGAAAAGGAAAAGATTTATTATTTGAACAACTAACTTTTTCAAGTGGAAAAGTTCCTTATATACCCCGACACTTAAAAGTGACGCGCGGGATATTTAACTAGCACCCGGGCTCGGGTTTTGCTTGGGATTAAACCCGAAACATATACAATATTAGATTATCTATCGAGCCCGATTCCCGATATTATCCTATTACAACATTAACTAATTAAAGACCGAAGCTCCATCGTAGAGTGACCGAGCTTCCTTGTTCGACTCAATAAATTGAGGCTAACAAATACAACGAGAATAATTTAGTGCAAGTGATATCCATGAAAAATAGTTTTAATGAATGATGACTTCAATGCACTTTAATAACGTCATTACAAGTTAAGCACCTGAGAAATACATGCTTAAAAATGTCAACATAAAATTAGTGAGTTCATAGGTTTAAATAAGTAATAAGGTTGGACCGCAAGATTTCAAGTAACTATTGCATGGTATACAATATTCAGAAAAGTGATTACGATTGCGCTAAGCTCATGACACCGAAGCTAAACAATATTATGTATGCAAGTCAATGCAAAGTAAAGTGCCCTTGGGAGTGTCCAACCCGAGACATCCGCAGTCCGACATGGTATATGTCTGTTTGTTCAGCAACTCCGAAACAAGTCCAATAGATCTATTTATAAAACTCGCGCTTACACCAAGTAATTAACGGTTCATGATAGCGGGTATAGTAGGTTATCGCTACTTAGGCTAATCTGTAATCATGTAAAAAGTACTTGCGTCCAAAAGTAAAACAAGCAATGTATCTCACCCCGAGATTTATAAAATAGTGATAAACAATTTAAAGCGAAGCTATAAACTTACATCAAGTAAAAGTATTGATTCGAGAATAAATCAAATAAGTGGAACGACACAACAATTCCGAAAAGCGACCTAGTAAATAATGGGTTGACTTAGGATTATGCATATGATGTGAAATGATGCAACTATATATTTTTATAACCTTATATCACCACCTACAAGTTTGCGTTTTAGTTTTATAAGTCAAAATAACATTTACGTCAAGTTTGTAATTTTTAATCATAATCATATACTTTACAATTATTACCAAATAACTAACTTTAATAAATCCTATCTCGCTTGCTTATTAATATTTTTGAAAACTCCTAATGCGTATGGAAAATATATAAGTAGTACTATAACATTTATTAAGGATTTTAAAGCTCCTTCGGACTCCCAAATGCCCAAAAACCCCAATATATTTCAATTAGCTCACTATTTATTAGCAAAATTCATGCAGGAAGTTTATAAAATTTTTGGTTTTTAGTCCGACTTCAAAAAGGCGTAACTCCGTTATAATGATATAGTAAATGGGCAAGTACTACAATTTTATGTAAAATCGAGCACTACAAAATATTCCTTATAAGTTTTTCCTGACTCGGACCCGAAATGGGTCAAAAAGTAACTAAAGTTTATGGACATAATGTATATATAAAAACATTTTTGCTGGAAAAATTACTAGTTTTTACCCGAACTTCAATTGGTCATAACTCATTTGTTAGGAACACGAAAGTGTCGGTCGCTTTCATAGATAACAGTCGTTAGCTCGTCAAATAATTTTTGAAAACTTACATAGTTAGTTAGCAAAGGCCTATGGATAAACTCATGCAAGCCCAAGCCCACTTGGTTATTGTAAGTATATAAACACCTCTCCATGCCTTGGAGAGGTGGTTGGTTGGTTGTATGTTTCACATAGTAATGCATTTCATGTTCTTATCTTTCTCTCTTTAAAATAATTCCTTCCCACTTTCTCTCTCTAGTTCTTGTTGTTAAAGATTACTAATATTCTTCATTTGGTATCAAGAACCATGGAGTGGTGTGTTTAGTTTTTATGTTTTTTTTTGTTCGTGTTATTGCAAAAACCGTCATTCCTTTTATTTTTTCTGTTGATTCGAAGCCATTTGGGTACACTAAAAGATCATTTACCTTGGTAAATTTGATCTAGTATCTTTAGGATATAGGTGTACAAGCTTTAAATCAAGAAAATTTCATTTTTGGTAATCTTTTGTGTTCAAAACCTTTACAAAGAACAAAATCTTGATTTTAAAATTTTCGGCTTAAAAACCTTGAAGTTTCTATTTTTCTTGTTCCAATAGGGTTAGTAATACTAGTTGTACAAGATTTTTTGCAAAAAACCAATCAAAAAGGTGTCTTTTTGTGTTTTTGAGATTTTGAGTTTCGTTATTGTTCAAGTCAAACAACCCAAGTCGAACAACCTGAGTCGAACAACTCAAGTCGAACAACCTGAGTCAAATAACCCAAGTCGAACAACCTGAGTCGAACAACCCAAGTCGAACAACTCAAGTCGGACAACCTGAGTCGAACAACCCAAGTCGAACAACCTGAGTCGAACAACTCAAGTCGAACAACCTGAGTCGAACAACCTGAGTCGAACAACTCAAGTCGAACAACTCACTTTAGTGAAAACCGACCAACTCAATTTTTTTGAATTATACGGTTTATTTCTTTGACTTGTAAAATCTTGTGAAACATTAACTTGTTTTTCCCTGTTTTGTCAAGAATTGTAAAATCCTGTGTAGTTTAAAGAATTAAAACACTATAAGGACAACTTAATTAAACACAAATTCTTTCTACCACCGTCCGATCAAACAAGTAATCTTTTAACAGACATATTTCACAATAACGACCCTTGCTGACAAAGCGATTCTTTCGGGTGCTGACAATCGTCCACCTATGTTGGAAAAGGATATGTACGATTCTTGGAAAAGTATAATGGAGCTATACATGATGAATAGACAACATGGAAGAATGATTCTTGAATCCGTTTAAAATGGTCTACTCATTTGGCCTTCAATTGAGGAAAATAGAGTGGCAAGACCAACGAAATATTCTGAGTTATATGCTACGGAAGCAATTCAAGCTGATTGTGATATCAAGGCAACAAATATCATTTTCCAAGGACTACCACCTGAGGTCTATGCATTGGTTAGCAATCATAAAGTCACCAAGGAACTTTGGAAAAGAATTCAACTTCTCATGCAAGGAACTTCATTGACAAAACAGGAAAGGAAATGTAAGCTTTATGATGAATTCGATAAGTTTGCATATAAGAAGGGGGAAACACTACGTGAATTATACTTGAGATTTTCACTGCTACTCAATGACATGAACATCTACAACATGAAACTGGAACTATTTTAAGTGAACACAAAATTTTTGAATACTCTTCCTCCTGAGTGGAGCAAATTTGTAATTGATATCAAACTGGTTCAGGATTTGTACATGACTAACATTGATCAGCTTCATGCTTATTTGGGACAACATGAATTTCATGCAAATGAGGTTCATTTAATGCATGAACGCAACTCAGATCCGCTTGCTTTGGTTGCATCCCATCAGATGACCCAGTCTCCTTATCAAACTCATCAAAACTCATACCAAAACACTCAATTTCAATCACAAGGTTTACCATATCAGTCTCCTTAGTATGGATCACCTTATCAGTCTCAACAATACTCAACTCATCAATCATAAACACCTCTTTCAATCATTTATCCATCAAATGATTATCAATTATCAATTCACCACAACGTTTATTCTCCATCATCATCCATATCTCAATTGGAATGTGCTCCCACAGTTAACCAACAATCTGAATTTTCCCAACTAGACTCACGTCTAATTGTTCTAGTGTTCCAGAAAGGTGATGATCCCATTGATGCCATCAATCACATGATATCTTTCTTGACTGCTGTTGTCACTTCCCGCTACCCTACTACCAATAATCAGTTGAGGAATTCGTCAAACCCTAGGCAACACGCTACCATTAATGATGGGAGAGTGACCTTATAACTAATTCAAGGGAGACAAACTTCTTTTGTTGTGGGTACTACAAGGACCTATACTCCAGGAGCAAGTGGAAGCAATTCTAGGAAACAAAGGACTGTTATTTGTTACGACTGTAAAGGGGAAGGACACATGTCCAAACAGTGCACTAAACCAAAGAGAAAACATGATGATTCGTGGTTTAAGGATAAAGTGTTGCTGGTATAAGCTCAAGCAAATGGTTAAATTCTACATGTGGAGGAACTAGCATTTTTGGCA
>BQNB010037269.1:3599-29799 GCA_026074375.1 Tanacetum coccineum | reverse complement strand
CTACAACAACAAACCACAACAACAATTCTACTTTCACAGTTTCTTCTTGATTTAGTAAAATCCCATAAACGACTCTTTTTTTCTTGGTTTCAATCATAGACTTGTAAAATCTTGTAAAGTAAAATTTAATTCTCATAACAAAAACTACAATCACTTTACCTGCTTAAGATTCATTGAAAATCATTTTCACTTCATAACACAACAAATTCATCATGACCACTCCAATAACAACATCCACAATAGACAGTCAAATGCATAACAACGTCATGGCAGCTGGTTCAAGAGATCGTCCACCAATGCTTACAACGGGAAGATATGCTCAGTGGCAATCGCGTTTTATGAGATATGTTGATACAAAACCAAACGGTGAAGCCTTGAGGAAATGCATCCTACAAGGTCCTTGTAAAATTTCTATTGTCACAATTCCAGGTCAACCTGTAATAGATGAATCTCCAGCAGTTGAAGAACAAACAGTTCTTGAGACATTCTCAAATATCACTCCTGAAAACAAAGCTCAATATGACGTAGAAAAGGAAGCAATTCATTTGATTTTTACTAGAATCAGGGATGAAATTTACTCAATTTTTACAAGACAGCTCATGATATGTGGACAACTATTGAAAGGTTACAACAGGGTGAATCTCTTAACAAGCAAGATGTCAAGACTAGTTTGTTTTGGGAGTTTGGCAGATTTACTTCAAGAGATGAAGAGTCAATTGTGTCATACTACTCCAGGTTCTACAAAATGATGAATGAAATGGTGAGAATCCAGTTGGAAGTTGCTACTATGCAAGTTAATGTTCAATTTCTTCAACAACTTCAACCAGAATAGTCAAGATTTGTGACTGTTGTCAAGCAAACCGTTGACTTTGACAAAGAATCGTACCACATGCTCTTTGACATTCTGAAATAGTACCAAAAAGAAGTTAATAAAATCTGTGCTGAAAAGATAGCCAGGAATGCAAATCCACTAGCACTTGTTGCTGCTGCTCAATAATATCCAGATACTTATTATCAAGCACCAAAACCTCACAAGTCATATGCACCACCATCAAAACAATCATCTTCTACCAGATCTCATGTATCTACCAGACACAAGGTAAAGAGATAGCCAAACCAATCACACCTCCATCTGAGTCAGCTTTTAAAGAATTCAGTGATCCGGAACAAGCTCAAAGAGATAAGGATATGCAGAAAAACTTGGCATTCATTGCAAAGTAATTCAAAAAGATTTACAAACCTACCAACAACAACCTCAGAACATCCTCAAACACCAAAAACATGAATGTGGATACTTCTCCAAGGTACAATAATGACATTCAGACTGGGCAGTTTGGGAATCAGAGGATAGTGATTGTTGCTGGGGCTAAGGAGACTGTAGGCATTCAGGTAGTGCAGCAAATGAGGATACAGTGTTTCAATTGCAAGGAATTTGGGCATTTTTATAAGGAGTGCAGGAAACCAAAAAGGGGAAAAAGATTACACTTATCACAAGGAAAGATGTTGCTGTGTAAACAAGCTGAGAAATGTGTTCCATTACAAGCAGATTGGCTAGAGGACACGGATGAAGAAGTCGATGAACAGGAATTGGAAGCACATTACATGTACATGGTAAATATCTAAGAGGTTCACACTACTGATTCAGGACCATCATTCGATACCGAGCCATTAGAAAAGGTACATTCTAACGATGACTATAATGTATTTGCCAATGAAAGACAACATTCTGAGCAACTTGTTTACATTAATAACACATGTGTGCTGGAAAAGGTTGATAGTAATGTCATTCTTGATTCATCGGATATGTGTGATAATGACAATCAGGCTGACTAAAATGTTGAAGAATGTTATGATGAGCGTGTTGTGCTTGCTAATTTAATAGCAAATTTAAAACTTGATACTGATGAAAACAAAAAGATACATAAGCAATTAAAGAAAGCAAACACATCACTCTCTCATGAATTACAAGAGTGCAAGTCTGCACTTGAAGAGTTCAAAATAAAGAGATTGATCTTGAGAAGTACAAGACTTACCATGATCGGATAAATGAACATGACACGCTTGAACGTAAATTAAAAGACACTCTAGATGTATTAGCTCAAAAAGAACATGACTGATTATAAAACAATACTTTTGCATGACAATTATGCTAACTAACATACAAGCTAACATGCAATTCAATCCAATCAATCACTCAAACACCAAGTAGACGACCTCAATCTCTCTTGGATCAATCCAAATCCTTTTCCCTCTAGCTCAGTCCATGGATACCCGCAAGTAACCCTCTTGACTAGGCAACAGTACCTTCTACTAAACAGGCCCTGGGATTACCCGCAAGATAGACCCTCCTGACTAGTTCCACACATCAAAATCACATCCCATAACATGTACCCATAACGCATATCATCACCTAATAGTCCATGCATTTACACAACACATAATCAAAGCAATTTTAAAACTCATTTTCAACACTTGCATCATTTTCGTCCCAAGTTTAAAAAGCAATAAAAAGTGGGACTATATAACTCACGTGAATGTTCAAAACGCAGCTTCCAATTCCTATCACGCAACTATACAAATAAATAAACACGGTTACACGCGAGCAAGCTAAATGCTCTAGTCCATGTACACAAAACAACAAAAAACCAATCCAACCTGATCTGCCCCACAAAAACTAACATAGATGGAATTAAAAGGGTTTGATAAACCATCAATGGACACCCCGACACCATGCCCAACCTTAACCACCTCATTAACACATTACAGTAGTTAACTACAATTTATTCCAAAATGTAGAATTTTAGTGTATCTTTACTAAGTTAAAAACCTTACTTGATAACCTCCATAAATTATACCAAAAATCACCTAAGTTCATTTATGAGTTTACTAACTACCTTATGATTCCCAACTACTCGTTACATGTGAAACTATCCTAAATAAAATCAAACTTCAAAACTGTCCCAATTCGGATCTGATTGTGTACCAAAATGTATGGCCCTAACTACCATACTTAGACACAAAATCAGAAGCTATACTTCTAGGGTTTCTTTATATACATATTGAACTTAACCCCTGTAGATTTTCTATCCTTAATTCCACTTTTAAGTTAGGGTTTTACCCTCCAAACCATATGATTTTACCTGCTTTCTATAAAATAAAAATACAAAAAGAATCTTCTCTCAACCCCGTAGACCTCTGTTAGATCCTGATCAAGTCTTCCCAACCTATTCCCCTAGAGAACGATAACAACCCATGAGTCTTACCTTACTACACTACAACGGTTAAGTGCTCTGCCTAGGGAGTTGTAAAACTTCTTGTTGAAGTCCTATGACGACCGCATCAAGTTTTTGGCGCCGCTGCGTAGGGATTAGTAGCTTTCGGCCATTGTTTAACTTAGGTCTACTCGCTTGATTCCTATCAAGTGATAATTTTATTTTCAGTATATTAGCTTTATCGTAGTCTATCTTTTCTTTGTGTTATTTGTTTCGTAAATCTTTTTGTTGACCTTAATGGGAGACGAAAATCCTATCTATACTCTTGGAGATTACTCCAAACCTTGCCACGAAGGCTACAGGAACATCATTGAGCTCCCCGAAAGGATTAATGTGGTGCCTCTTCTATTCGACATCATCCGGTTGGTGCAAAACGGATGCTCATTCCACGGACTTTAGTCTGAGGATCTAAACCAACACCTTAAGAATTTTCTAAAACTAGTAGACTCACTTGACCTTAACGATGACAATAGGGAAAGAACGCGCCTACGTTTATTTTAGCAGGATCCATCTCCACATGGGAGGATCTTACTACTCGATTCCTTGCTCAATTCTTTCCACCGGGAAGGACTGCAAAACTTCGCAATGACATCTTGATGTTCTAAAAACATCTAGGAGAATCTCTCTCTGAAACATGAACTCGTTTCAAGGACTTACTCTAAAAAGTCCCTTACCATGGCATCGATCGCTGGCACCAAATTCAAATTTGTTATGATCATGTCCTTTCATCTTAAGTATGAGATTGACCGCGCCGCCTGCGGAAAACTCCGATATAAAAACGTCGACGAATCTTGGGAAATCATTGAGAACCTCGCTCTCTACGACCATAGGTCAAGACAGTCGTCGTTTCTCTAAATGCATCAAAACGCCTGACCAACGACTTCTTGAGCTTGAAGACTGGATTAACTTTTTGTTAAAATGGCCGCAACCAACACCTAAAACAAGCTCAATACACACCCCTCAAGCCTTCACTAAAGTAGTTTCCTCGAGCCTCCCTCCACGAGGCCTTAATGAGCCACCAAGGGAAAGTTCCTTCACTTTCCGTGAACGTGTCCGCCCAAACCCTCAACCCCAAGCGCTAGACTTGTGAAAGACTCTGATCCCAGAAAGAACTTTAATCAAATCGAAATCTTCCTAGAACTCATAAAAGATGTCTCAAACAGAACCTATCCCTCCCACCTATCGTCCCGTTACTGCAACTAAGAAATCCTATAATCAAGAAAGGTGAAGTATGACCCTAAGGACCATGAAGATCGACATTATATTGCCATAACTGGACACATAAACTAATGGGAATTAATCACAAATGGACACCAAAGCCCAAACAGATCCTCAAGCATATCCCTCATCAGTACAAAAACTTCACTTGCTGCAAACGCAAGAAGAAATAATGAGAAAGCTCTCAACATATTGCTCTCTGCAATCCCTGATAGAACTTTTCTTAGTTTTTCATTGATGCCACAAATGCAAAAACCTTAAGGACAGCATAAAAGCAAGATTAGTAGCAATGAAGCCCTCAAGAAGATGCAAAAGAATCTCTTAGAAACAACAAATTCGAGACCGTTTTACTATTGATCTAGAGAAGAGCTATACTCAGCATACAAAGGCTCCAGCACATCCTTAGATATGCCATGAATTAATATGATGCTACAGTATCCCTGAAGAGCAAATTTGAATTTTCAAGAAGTTTTTACCGTCTGTGTGGCCATGATGTTGCTATAATGATTCTGGAACACGCTGGATTGGATGAATTGGATTTTGATGATCTCAACAACAACTTGAAGGTGTATGAGCATGAATTAAAGGTTTTTCAAATTCAAACTCTCAAAACATTGCTTTTCTGGTCCACAGAAGTCAAAGTCAGTACTTTTAAACAAAGTACTGCTGAACCATGCACAAACCCTAAAAGGATATACTCAAGCTAATCTATCTCGAGCAAGGGCCAACTGCTCCCAACTGTGCTTCTCACTCAGAAGAATCTATGTTCCTTCTTTGCTCAACAAGCATCTATGCCCAAAACTCATGATGATGAAGGAACCTGCTGCAAAAAGAAGAAGAAGCTATGGAAGAAAATGACAAACGATGGCAATGCCCATGATAACAGCAAGGATAAGAAGTTTATGAGAAGAACAGGAAGACCCATGACCTCAAGCCAAAGAATGATTACCTTGATAAGACAAAAATTGAATGCTTTAACTGTCAAAAGTTAGGTCATTATTGCTTAGAGATGTAGGATTTGCTAAATATACCATAAAACAGAGCAAATGGTCATAATGAAAAGAGGATTGTGGCTATTGAAGATTCAAACTCAAAAGCCTTGGTGGCAACAGACAACAATGAAGATATTGATTGGACCAAGGAATTTGATGCTGAACCAGTGACATATGCTATGATGGCACTGACTGGAGTTGAACAAGATGACTGGAGTTAAGTACATTTCAAGATACTCAAACAGATTGTGTACAAGATACTGCTCAAAGGAAAAAGTTTAAAAGATTAAAGGCTAGTACTGCTTTCAAGACAAAACAGACTGATGCTGAACAAAGAAGACCAACTATCAAGAAACTTGAAGTCAAGCAAGTAGAATTCAAGTTAGGGGAGGATTGTTGGGAAAAACAAGTCAATCGGTCAACGTACTGCTAAGCAAAAGGTCAAAGTACTGCTAAGTAGAAAGTCAAGGTACTGCCAGTCAAAGATCGAAGGTAACTACTAGCCGGGATAAAGGAATCTTTAAACGATTATCATTTAAATGGTTATGTTAGTATTTACCTGTTAACAGTTAAGTTGTAATGAATAGTATTGATTAGTGTTTATGTCCTACAAGGACTGTTACACTACTAGAGGTTATCCTTATGTTTAATAAAAAGGATCTCTAAGGAAGATTATTAAGAGATATAGAAAAAACAACCCGAGTTAAGAAATTATTAGTAATTGTATTAGGATCTGCAATTTAGGCAGATTCAAAAGGTTTATAATAAAATCGTTTTGAGAAACTATTGTGATTCTTCTTAAGTACTGCCAACTAGATTCTGCATAGTTGACAGTAATCAGTGTTTCATATAAGGGAATATCATCCTACAAATTCTTTCCACCAGGAAGGACGGAACTAAACTCTGTAATGACATCCTTATGTTCCAACAACATTAAGGAGAGTCTTTTTTCTAAAGCATGGACTCATTTTTAAGGACTTACTAAAGTCCCTCATCACGGCATCGATCTTTGGCTCCAAGTCCAAATTTTTAATGAACATGTCAATCCCCTTTACAAGACGAACCATCGGATCTAATCCCCGTGGCAAGCTTCATGACAGAAATGCCAAAGAATCCTAGGCATTATTAGAGGACCTCGCCCTCTATGACAATGAAAGTTGGAATGACCCAAGGGATTTCACTAAACCGGTCAAGGAAATCTCTTTGCCTCAAGATGTCCCGAGTACATCCGATCATCGTCTAATCGAGCTCGAAAATCAAGTCCAACACTTGATGGAAGCTCATCTTGCTCCTAAGAAACCAATTCAAGTGAACAAAATCACTTCTTCATGTGAGATCTGCAGTGGTCCCCACGACACTCAGTACTGCATGAAAAATCCTGAACAAGCCTTTGTTGAATATGCATCCTCGCGTACCGATGAAGCAGGATGTAAGTGGTACACTTTCAAACCCGTGTAAAACAATCTTGGTGACACCTACAATCCGTCATGGAGAAGTCACCCAAACCTTAGGTGGAGACAACCCCAAAATTCCACAAAAAAATTTTTTTAAAAACCCACCAACCATTTCTACATCCAATCAATTCAACTCCTAGAATCCGTTCCTTCAACAACAATCCTTAAATTTTTAACAATCAATCAAATCTCAAAGGATTGGTGTCTAACTTCATGGCATCTCAAGACGCTAGATTGTCTAAGTTTGAAGCCGATTTCAAACAACAACAAAGCGAGATGACCAACAAAATCAACACGGTATTGAAGGCCATCACCGTATAGCTGGAGCGCTTCCTAGCGATACGGTTAAGAACCTGAAACTGAATGTTAACTCTACCTCTCCAGTTTTGTCTGCTCGTTCTTATCCAACAGAAGACCCCCAATGCTCAACCCAAATTCACGGTTCGATCAACACCATTAAAATCTATAAAATTAACCCTCTAAATGACAAGCCAGAAGAGGAGGAGCAAGAAAAGAAGGAAAACCCAGAAAAACATAAACACTAACCCTTCCCTACCACCTGATCCATCAGTTTCATTTATCATCGAAAAAGTCTGTAAACTCGATTCATTCTTCGAATCGCTTGGATTGGTCCCCCAGTCATCCAACACATAAATTGTATACACAAAAGGGGATGAACACACAACATAATGTTTATTTAAATAATTAAGCAAGATGATGATTCGCACATAGAGGAACCCGAAGTGGGTGAAAACGCAAGAACATAAGAGTCTGAGGTGGAGTATTTTGGCATATTCCCAACTAGAAGCGAGTTGGCATATCATAAGTATCTAATGTGCGGTCCAATCCATTTAATATTTCTGAGAAACCCCATCATCACGGAAGGGTGTCCGTAAAACCTTAAAATACCATGCAACATTAGACATGTGCATGTGGAAAAGGCCTACATTGATCCTAACTCTCCTCTAAATATCATGACCCGAATGATGTATCAATGATCAGTGAAAAGAAAACTTACCCTCATGAAAAAATTCGGATAGAGGAGTTAGAAACTTCATGGGAAGGATTAAGGGAATACATGTTTTCATAGGAAACTTCACTTATGTCATAGACTTTATGAATGTTGAGGATATCAATTCAATTATAGACCCTAGGCTACCTCAAGTAGTCCTAGAAAACCCTTTGTTGAAATATCCAACATGACTCATGACCCACCCGAAGGTGTAGTAAGGTTCACAAACGGGACCAATGAAGTTGCCTATAAGATGCCCCATAAGATAGATGATGACATCAAATAACGTCTATTTTATAGTATCATTTGTCCATGATGCTGATTTAACCCATTTTGTATGATTATATTAACAATAATAGTACTTATTCGCTGTAATTAAGAATTGCAGGCATTAGCGCGTACATGGTGAAAGTTTGCTAAAAGGCACGCACATTTGGATCATAAATGAAAAGGAGTGTCGAGAGAGAAGTCTACTAATCTGACAGTAAATACGCCGTATTATTCTAGACCTATACGACGTATCCAAGACTTTGACGAATCAAAAGACCATTGCATGACTTTGAAGAATACGCCATATCCACATCAACGATACACCATATATAATACTTTGGTCAACGAAGAAGAACCAATTGGTTTTACTTCAATACGCCATATCCATCAAGAAGATACGGCGTATCCGTGCCTACACTTCACAAATAACCATGAAGGATTGGAGACTCAATACGCCGTATCCAGAGAAGACCAATACGTCGTATTGGATATATAGTATGTGAATATTCTGGAAGATATCAAACTTGGTCCTACTCCAATAAACTCTAATACGTCGTATCCAATCCCTTGGATACGCCGTATTGAACCGACTTAGGCTATTAGGAACGTTTGGTTATTAATGAAGAAACACCTTGTTGAATATCATTGTTCTTATGTCAATTCCGCTATACATATTCTATGTTCATTGTTATTGTTAATCCTAGATATAAGATCTAAACAATATGAGCTTACAATGATTCTTTAGCCATTATTATGAAGATTTGAATGTTTGGTATTTGTTTATCTTAATTTCCCGATTTATCGTTGAGTGCTTGTTTATGTTTATCAATTTATACTTGTTTACGCGCTTTTGTATGCGACCTATCATTCAACTAGAATTAGTAAAGCGGACCAAGTAGATCTAGAGTCTGAGATAGCTCTCCATATAGTGATCTAAACATCTAGAATCATAGTCACACAAATATTGTCCTTCTAAGTCTGTGTCTAGGATACGCTTCAGGCTTAACTAGTTAATTGGATATTGCTAATGATTTATTGATCGTGTTGACTAGCAAGTAACCTAGATAATTCAACAAGTAACGTTCTGATTCTATTGGATAGTTGGACAAGTGGACTACTAGTGTATAAATTGCCATTAAGCGGTAAGTGGGTAAAGTCTCTATGAGCTAGGGTTTAACAAGATCACCATTACTTTAATCCCTAAGATAGATTATAATCAGCAAATAAGGATGCTTTATGCGGATGCTTTAATTGTGACAGAATTATTGTGTCTAGGTCTTAGGATGATGTAACGCCTAAGTCTTAAGAAAGATATGCCACCTCGAGAGAAGAAATCATTGCACTAAATAAACAAACCAACGTTCTAATCAGATTAATAATGGTTAATACAGTTTTCTTATATAAGTTTCGACCGCTCTTTTATCTTTTGTTAAATAGCTTAAGTAATGGTTTAATACAGTTTCTATTATAGTTAAGTATTTCGAATTCTGACCAGGGAGCAACGTTTTATCTTTGTTTATTAGCTAGCATGGTAAATAGTGCCTTGAATTGATTATAAACACCACCGAAACGGTGCCATCTCTCAGGCCTAGAAACCCCCCTCTAATCTCGTTAGAATTAGGATTAGACTGACATAGTTATAAACATCGTGTTAGAATATTGAATATGAATTTGACACATAGAGTTAGAATAAGACGCAAATACAATAATAATTAAATTGATAGATTTAAACGCTCACTTCAAGTTGTTGGAACACCTGAACTTATCCACGAAACTACTTAACCGGAATACGGTACACTGGGCCCGTGATAAAGTATGTTTTTGGGTTTAAGTCATGGGCAAAATCAAAATATAAATTTAAAACTTGAATCATCTTAAATATACCATACAACGACAACACATCAAGTTTTTGGCACCGTTGCCGGGGTGTGAAGTTGTTTAATTCTTATTTATTAATGTTTTAGTTTAGTTTAGTTTAGATTAATTTGCATATTTGTGTGTTTGATTTCTGCATTGTATATTTTGCATATTATGTGTTTGTGTGCATTATTACAGTTCACTGTAACTTTCTGAGTCGAATACTGAATACGGCGTATTCAATTTATTGGATACGGCGTATAAATTTTTTCTAAACCAATACAGCGTATTCGACTCTAAACATCCATACGGCGTATTCAATTCACTGAATACGGCGTATTCAGTTCACTGAATACGGCGTATTAAGCTATTTGACAGTTTTCTGTCTAGCAAATCTATTACAGGTTAAAATGGACGACCCCAACATTACTATGGAGGAGTATATCAGGCTTGAGGAAGAAAAATCTTGTAGGCATGATAAGGTGTATAACTGGGAAACTGTTACGTATGGTAAGATCTGGGATAATGAAGACGTTCACGACCTCGGATATGTTGAAACTGAATTCCCAGCTATAGTGTTTAACGACACATTAACATCTGAAACAGTACTCTCGTATGATCCTACGGTAAGTTCTCTTAACGATGAAATCGAATTTAGAATATCGTTTGACGACTCCGACGATGAAGACTACACGGCAATTTTTGACAAAAACTTATTTTCTCACAAAATAATTTCAGTCAATGATTTGAAAACAGATTCGGAAAAAGATGATGATAAATTCAATATTCCTTTGTTTCCATCACCCAAGCCTACGATCAGTTATTTTGATGATTTAGACTTCTTTAAAGATTTTGAGAATGAATTTTCAGCCATTGTTTACAATGATGCCTTAAACGTCCAAATCAGATTTATTAACTGAACCAATTTTAAACTCTCAACATATCGATGAGTTTGATTTGAAAAGTGAAACATCATTGTCCGAATATAATGAAGAGGAACAAAACATTTTATGTTTTAATGATTTATTTCCTTTTAACGTAATCTATCCTTATGATTTAAAATCAAATAAGGACAATGATAATGATAAAGTTGATATTGAACACTCTTTGAAGGATTTATCTGTCAAACCATTACTTGATTTAATAAATACCGATGTTGGTGCCTATGCACATGGGTCAAATAAGCTTTTGGAAACAAGTCATGATACATCTAATAAATTTTTCAAAACTAAAACTTTTATCAAGGGACTAAATTTTAATATCATGACTCAGAATCATCTTAACAAAGGGATGTCATTCATTTTCCTAATCAAGAATTTGTATGTGCCATTTGGCATCCCGTTCGACCATAAATTGTTTTATAAGGATGGGATTAAATTGGGGCAAGTCTAACTTAAAGACTTTTCTGTAAACAAAAGTGCTTTTCGAGAGACAACCCGGAATGTAATTTTCAATTTTTATCGAGTCTGTCTTCCCAGATAGCTGATACGGCGTATCCAAACCCCATGGATATGGCGTATTGACTATCTAGACGTTATCTAGTCTTTTTTTTCAGCATAGTCTATACGGCGTATTCATTAAATGAATACAGCGTATACAGGTATCAATACGGCGTATCCTGAGGAATGGATACAGCGTATCAACTTCCTATGCAGTTTTAGGTATTTATTTTGAGTCTAACCAAACAAATACACAGAGATAGAATTGCATTTTTTTCTGAGATCTTACACAGGACCCCGTGAAAGAAAAATCGATGATGTTGGTGATGTATTTACAAATCTAGAGACCTTGAAGTGTTGGAGTCTTGAAACCTCAATACGGCTGTTCAACACATAATCTTGCTCATAAACGCAAATTGGAGAATCTACCGAGCAAAATATCATGAGTTTTCTCAATTCTAATATCTTTTATAAAATTCCCGTATTTAATGTTTTATATATACAACGATGACATTGTATAATTCAAGTGGGGGTATGGAATTAGAATGTTTACTTGTCCTAATTTTCACACTAAAATGCTTAAATTATGCTCAAATTTAAAAAAATTTCAAGCATACTTTTGTGAAATTACTTGACACATAACCCGCACACAATAACCCTTGTTAGATATTGTGAGGATTTAACCTTTCTGTTTCCAAATGTTTACCCAAATTCCACAAAATATAAGTGTGTCCGGTGAAGGGTTTGTAGACTTTGAACGTGGTGGCTTGGTATATCACACCGAGAACACAGTGATGATACTATGGGATTTAGAATGGAGTAACATGTTAAATTGGTACATTTTTAGGATTTACAACCCAAATTGCCTTACAATGTTGCTTATTAAATAACTACATCGGTTAGTTAACCTCTCTTTAAATCCCTTCCCACTCTCATCTTAGAGGATGATACCACTAAATAACCCGTAGAGCCAATCCCTTAGAAATTTACACCAACTATTTGTTTCGTTACACCCTTACACCTTAACCTACCCTGTTAGATTAAGTTTAATTTGCAGTTGCTAGTTGCTTAAAGTGTAAAGTTTATATTTCCCAAGCCTTGTGTCATTTTCTATCTTTGGTGCGGTTGGAAATTTGCACATTACAAATGGGAATGTATATTAGTATTCAAAGCTCATGTGACTTTACTACCGTCACAATTATTAGTAAATCCGAAGACAAAGGAACTATCAAAGGAATTATCCAGAATTATTATGATCGTGAAGATGGTGAAACTACACCTAGATTTGAAGCATAGTTATGAAAAAAATGAGAAAAAATGAGAAAAATACAAAAAGAGAAAGAAAGTTTGAAGATAATCGTTTCATAATTACCGAAGGAAATTACAACGAAGATCGATAATTCGTTGATACTTCCTAAAAAATCAACGATGTAGAGTAATTGTAACAAAAGTGGAAGATAACGCCGACTTTGCCTAATAGAGTTTGTAAAAATTATTTTGGGATGATTGGAAGTTAACCGTTTCAGGGAACGCCTACTTAGGGTAGTTGTTATTTTGATCTATGATCAAGAACGTCGAAATAGTTGTAATTAGTTGTGTCTTTATATGGTAACAGGTCCGGTGAAATAAGTGTCCCTGGCAACTTGTTAATCTTTAAGTCTTAATCTATTTGTTTCTTGATTTTTATTTAATAATAATTTACTTCCCTCTCACCTGATGATTAGCCGCTGGTTTTACACGAATGAGGACTTGTTCGAGCATGCATGTCTATTCTATCATTACGGACATGCATGCATGTCTTAGCTGCCTCGTTGGTTACGACTTTTGGTGAAATAAGGAATGGTTTCCTACCCTTATCAGTCTTCATCCTAACCGTTGGATTCAATTTGAATGGGGATGTGATCGTAACACACATGTCTATCTTGGCGTTCCGGGTGTGTATGTGTGCTTTAGCTGCCTTGTTGGAGTGGTACATCTAGTGAAAGATTGTAGAATGATAAAACCGTACGCCTTTCCATATAAAAACCCATATTTACCTTTATAAACTTATTACTCCTTAGCTTTAGTGGTGGAGATGTATACCATGCAAGCATATAATAGAATAACCCCGTCACGACCGAGGAAATTGAGCGCAATAGTTTACATGTTTACCATATAAATTTAGTTTGAGGTGATATTGAGTGTATTTTCATCTTTCCTATTTCAAGAGGTGTTTTGGTTGTGGAACTTGTAATGATCAAATAAGTGAATAAGTGCTTTAACGGAAAATATCCTTAGGGATACATTTTTATAAACTTTTAAAGGCTACTTGAGGACAAGTAAGATTCAAGTGGGGGGATATTTGATGACATCAAATAATGTCTATTTTATAGCATCATTTATCCCATGTTATTAACCCATTTCGTATAGTTATTGCAAAGAATTGTTACTTAATCGTTTATATTTGAGAACTGCAGTAATTATGGGGTAATTGGTGAAAGTTAGCAAAAAGGGCGCATTTTGGAGCTTAAATGAAGATATTTTGAACATTACTATTCTGAAGACTAATACACCGTATCCATCAAGGAAGATACGGCATATCCGTGCCTACACTCACCAAAGACCACAGAGGAATAAGCTTAATACGCCGTATCTAGAGGACTCAATACGCCGTATTCAAGATATGGAATCAATATAATATTCTGGAAGATATCAAGTGTGGTCCCTACTCCAAGAAATCCCTAATAAGCCGTATCTAACTCTTGGATATGCTGTATCCAACTGACTTCCAGACCCTATAAATACAAAACTTAAAAACAAGTTTTAAGTGTGCTAAATCATATTCTCGATACCTAAACCACAAAAGTCAATTTTTAGAGGAGAAAAAGAGCAGAAGAGGTCGAGAAACGTATTCAATTCCATAGAAGACAACGTGTAATTCCATACACTTTAGTAATCGTTTAGTTTTTGGTATCATTCGTTAACTCGGTTAGTTTACCTTGGCTAAATAATTACTCTTGTATTTATTATGACGTTTGAAGACTAATACCTTGGGGTATTATCCATTATTATGAAGATCTGAATGTTTGGTATTTGTTTATCTCGATTTCTTGATTTATCGTTGAGTGCTAGTTTATGTTTATCAATTTATACTTGTTTACGCGCTTTTGTATGCGACTTATCATTCAACTGGATCTAGTGAAGCAGACCAAGTAGATCTAGAGTCTGGGATAGCTCTCCATATAGTGATTTATACCTCTAGAATCATAGTCACACAAATATTGTCCTTCTAAGTCTGTGTTTAGGATACGCTTTGGGCTTAACTAGTTAATTGGATATTTCCAATGGTTTATTGATCGTGTTGACTAGCAGGTGACCTAGATAATTCAACAAGTAACGTTCTGATTCCATTGGATAGTTGGAAAAGTGGAATAGTAGTGTATAAATTGCCATTAAGCGACAAGTAGGTAAAGTCTCTATGAGCTAGAGTTTAACAAGATCACTATTGCTTTAATCCCTAAGATAGATTATAATAAGCAAATAAGGATGCTTTATGCGAATGCTTTAATTGTGACAGAATTATTGTGTCTAGGTCTTAGGATGATGTAATGCCTAAGTCTTAAGAATGATATGTCACCTCGAGAGAAGAAATCATTGCACTAAATAAACAAACCAACGTTCTAATCAGATTAATAATGGTTAATACAGTTTTCTTATATAAGGTTCGACCGCTCTTTTATCTTTTGTTAATTAGCGTGTGTGGGTAAAAGTGCTTTGAATTAATTATAGACACCAACCAAACCGTGCCAGTCTCTCAGGCTGAAAATCCCCATTTTCCAGTTAGAATTAGGATTTAGACTGACATAGGTTTAACATAGGTTTAGAATAGAATAGAATTGACATAGATTAGATAACCAAAATATTAATTAAATGGATAGATTTAACCTCGCTTCAAGTGTTCGACACCTTACTTACCACGAAACTACTACCGATCGGGTACACTGCCCGTTAAAGTGTTGTTTTTTGTTTAGTCGACAAAATATAAATTTAAAACTTGAATCATATTAAATATACCATACAACGACAGCACATCATTACCACTTTTTAAATTAATGTTATGCTTGTTTATAAAAATTTAGATTCGACTTTGTGTGATCTTAATATGTGCACAATATGAACAATACAAGTATGTAAGTAAATGACAAGTAAATATGAAAGACAAGAGATGAGAGTTGGAAGGATCAAACCACAACACAAGGATTTATAGTGGTTCGGTAATGAAGAACCTCTTCGCCCTAGCTACTCCACTCTCCAAGCACCAAACTCGAGAGTTATCTTTACTATGTCAACAAACTCCCTTTAGGCAGAGTTCTCTCTACTTCACAACTTCTTTTCACTTCACAACTTCACTTTGCTTCACAACTTCACTTCACCAAGACACTACTATGATCACACCAATCTATCATTACTTACTAAGATCACCCCGATCTAACTATACTTACAATGATAACAAAAATCTACTTATTGTACACAACTACGATCCACACCTTCATAATATACACAAATGATTTACAAGATATAACACAACTACACAACTATACTATAACACTTTTTGATTTGATGATAAGAAGTATTCTTCTTTTGCACTTGAGAAATTGATCTTGGATCACTTGGAAACAAAGCTTTATGGTTAAATGATCAAAGGAAAGAAAGGAAGTGTATAAACTGATTTAGAACAGAAAGAAAGTGTGTGCAAAAGGTGAGAAAATCAGTGGAGAATAGTCTAGTATTTATAGGCAAGCTGAGACAAAAAAACACGTGGCCGGTCCCCTTAATTAGGGTGCCGGTCCCCTTAAAATTAAGGGGGCCGCCCATATCTGACGGTCCCTTTTTTGTCTTTTCTGAAGGAGGTATTTTCTAGAATATTTCTAGCCGTTTTTGGGTAGAAAATTTGAATTCAAAATATTTATTTGAATAAAATATTTCTTTTAAATCTAAAAATGTTTTGTAAAAGATATAAAAATGTTTGTGTCATTTTTATAAAAAGTGTGAGGTTAAATAAAAAATCCTTTGATCATAAACTACATTAAGCATTTGTTTATTCATACCTTTAAGTGATTACATTTTTGAAATAAACTACTAATTACTTGTTTACAATTAATTTTCATTAATTGTTTTTACATTTTGTGATTATCAAAACATAGAGAGATTAAAAAATATTAACAATGTTTCTAGGCGTTATTTCTATCAACAATCATGACTGGATTTCAAGCCTCGTGCATACCCATAGAAGGTCTTATGCTGATCTCTCTAATAAGAAATACCCCAAATATGCATGTTTATCATAGGCGACTTTAACAGGACTTCATAAGTTTGGAACTATGTCTTTAATGCCTGGAAGATCATATTGAGCGGCCTTTGTCTTAGTTATGTATGTCGTATAGGTCATGGTCAAAATTCCTCCTTGCAGATACTTGAGATCATTGTGGAAGAAGTAGTAAACCGGTACCATTTGACGATTCCCATTCATGACTAAAGGAAGAGGTTTAGTAAGATCAAATAGATAATCACCACTTTTTGGGTTGTCCCAATCAACTTTCTCCGATAGAGCTTTGTAACATTCTTTAAAGTCATATTCCAGCTCAACAAAATTGGTACGTGTGCCTTTGAGAAGTTTGAATACTGGCCCTAACAGGGTTTCTTGTGTCAGATTGGTGATCTTTAGGCCGTTCATAATGTACGTAGAGAAGTCAAGAGGAGTGCTCATCAATTCATCAAAGGTTTTTGAAGGTTTATTAATAGTAGCTGCAAGGGTCATTAACCAGCTTTGAGTTGGTCCTTGTTGTGAAGTCTTGCCAACATTCCAATTAGGATCAGTAGGTTCTTGAGGTTGTTTAGGTTTGGTAAACCAGTCACGTTTAGGTGCAACCTTTCTCTTGGGCTCTTCATCATCATTATCCAGATTCTCTTCTTGATCTTGTGGCATATCAGAATCTTCAACCTCAAACTCTTGGTGCCTTTGGATGAGCCAGACTTTGATTCTTTAGTTTTTAGACCTTTTGTTGGTTCAACATCCTTGTTTATCTTCCTTTTCTTCAACCCTCGATCTGATCCAGTGGAAGGGTTTTCATCTTTATCTTTGTCTTTTCGGCTTCTCTTCAACGAATACACTTTATCATAAGTGGAGAAGAGGCTCTTGTTGAGATCATAGGACTTGATCAATCCATCATAGCATTCTCTGTGTTCAGTAGCTGTCAGATATGATTGACTTTCATCCATTTTGTCAATAAGAATCTTCTTTAACTCAAATTTTGTAAGCGAAGCAGTAGCCTCATATGTAAACTGTGGTTGAGAAAACTCCTTGGCTAGAACCGCATGTTCAAGTGACTCGGTAACCATGCTTTTAATCATCGGAGGAGCAAAGCTAGACACTTTCTTTGGCAGAATCTGAGGAAGTTGAATCTTGACTTGCTCTGTGATCCTAGCAGTGATAGATGACGAAAGGTAGCTCATGAATTCATCTCTGGTGGCTCCTAGCTTTGAGTCTAGATGTTCATCTATTAGAGCAGTCACTTGAGTATTGAGAAGATCATCCTTTTTTAGTTCAGCAACTTCTTTCTCCAAAGCTGAGACTTTGTTGTTGAATTGGAAGACGGATGTGAAATTTGGAAGTGCAGATAGAGGATTTGTTGCTTCAGTTGTTAGTGGTAGTGTTGGTATTGATAGTGGCGGTGGAGGAGTAAAGGATGGTAATCATTGTGGGATGACGGTGGTGTATATAGGTGAAGATTCAGTGATAACCAAAATAGGTACTGTAAGGAGTGTGGGTGTTTGATTACTTGGTACTTCATGATGGACATGAACATCCATTGGAGAAACAATTTCTGCATCTGTATGGGGAATATCTAAAAAATTAAGGAATTTAGATGCCAATTCAGATGAATGGGAAGAGCTAGTAACTGGAACTTCAGTCTTCTTTGTAACAGTAGAAATTGTCACATGAGGATCTTCTATGACTTGATTGAGTGTGATCTCCAAATTTTTATTCCCTTGCTGGACGTTAATCATTTCAGCATCGGTACCCTCCTTTTGAATAAACCCTACATCAGTATTAACTGGTTCATTCAGCCTTACATCCACATCATCATCGAACTGATTGGTAGTATAATCCATTCCTTTATCCTCGTCACCTTTAGCTTTATTTTCAACCTTTGATTCTACATTGGTTTCATCTTCATCATCAGTAGAAGCATAGTTGGACGGGGTTTTAACAAATTCATCCTCCTTTTATTCTTTATCATCTTCAACCTCTTCTTTATTCTCCTTTTGATCAGATTCGGAACCCGTTTCATTCTCATCAGTTTCATCACCACTGTCACTCTCTTGATCACTCCCTTCACTACTTGAGTCATGATCATTATTGTTGTCATCTTTATCTCGTCCCCAAGATTCAGCTTCACTCTCAGTTGATTCTTCTTCAGTCACATTAGGAACCCCTGGTTTAGCACTAGTTCCTTCATTTGTGATAGAAGGTTTGATTTTGCAGCACTTGTAACTATACCAAGACCACTTGGATGAGTCTTGTAAAAGTCCCTCAAACTCTTCTTGCAAACTTCTTTATACTGAGCTTCTTCAGTTAATGCCACTTCATAGAGCAAATCAATTCCTTTGCATTTCTCAACGGTCATCTTTTCCTTCTTCTTAGACAATGACATCACATGATTATCTCTAATGACAACACCTACTGTTGGCGCATTAGTAGACTTCTTGGCAGGTCTCTTAACTCTCTTTGACTTCCTTGTGGGTTCTTCAGGTGAAACTCAGACAGTAGTGAGTTTAGGAGAAGCAGGCTTCTTGAACTTTCGTGCCTTCTTAGGAGGTGTAACTCCTGTAGCATAGAAAAGGTAAGTCTTGTAAGCTTTAGTTTCCCGCATCTCAAGACTTGTCATAGATTTAGGAAGTCGGGCTCTATAAATTTGAGATTCTTCATTTGCGGAGACGAATCTCAAAGTGTTTATCAGATAATCATCCCTGGAGGTATGCATGCCTATCTTGTTTCTCCTGGAGACTGTCTTGTCTTTGGTAAGGAAGTAGTGAATGATAACTTTAGTGAATCGAAGGTAGTGCATCTTCTCTTGCTTTTTGTGACCTCTGTTGTCAATCTGGTAAGTGAAATCTTCCCACACTAGTTCAACATAGTCCACATTCTTCTTATAGTACAAACCCCAAAGGATTTGAGCTCTAGAAAGAAGAAGCTTGTCAAGACCGGATGTCTTTCCAAATAGACTTCTGTTGATGATAGTAGCAAAAGTTCTCCAAGGTTGATGCATCTGATCAACAACAACATCGATGATTGACTTGATTTCCCTAGTATGACCAAGTTCTTTGAAGAAAGACACAATAAGTTCATCAGTGGGAGGTTCATCAAAGTTTTGACCATGAACTCTAGGGCAGATCTGAAAGATGTCTATAAAGATTTCCAAATTGAGGTCAAATTTCTTCTTTTTGTCCATTCTGAACCTGTAGGAAGTATCACACTTGTGGATAGAATCCCAGAATTGGTGCATGTAAACTTTTGGAACATCTGCAGTGGTGAGAAATGCGGAATAGCATGGAGTGAGAGCAAGAGCATCCAAGACAACTTGAAATGTAGGTTCTCTCTGTTTCTTTCCAAGATTGAGTCTTCCGTGCATTTTCCAATCTTAAGCCTTTTCTCTTTGGGGACAAGTTCAAGATCAAGTTTGGTTTGTTAAGAAGTAATGGAAGACATGATTCTGCTAAGATTTGTCACATACAATTAATATACAAACAAATAAATATTTCACTGAAGGACAATCTAGATCATGAAGAATGATTATAGATGCAAGATTGATTTTTACTAGAAATTAGGCATACACATACTAGGCAAAGAATCGACACACATGACAATTAACATGAAACTGGGAGACACACATAATCATATAACACACTAACTATAGGCAATCTATGGAAAGCAAGGCAATTACAAAATATTCCTAAGGAAAAGTTAATCCAAAATCACTCACTAAGTGGCAATTAAATAGGAAAGATTATTCTTATAATTGATTACAAGTTTTGATTGCCAAGATATAAGAAAAGTGAAATGATCTCCTAGTTGAAAAACATGTATAATTAGCCTTATGTACTTGTATAATTTGCCTAATTCAAATGTGTATAGTTCGCCTAATACTGCGTATTATTCGCCTAAGAGCAAGAGTATAGTTTGCCTAAGGGTAGAGGTATAGTTCGCCTAAGGCCAAACGTATAATTCGCCTAAGGGTAGACGTATAGTTCGCCTAGCCTATGAGTTATATAGTTTGCCTGCATATAGTTCGCCTAGACAAAAATTAAGTCAAAGTTTTTACATGATTTCAAGCATCTATATCCACTTAAACATGATCTTTTAGCAACTAGGAAACACAAGGAACCATTTATAACATAAATTAACCATAAAAACCATGACTTTTGACCTGTTCGACTCGAAAGTTCGTGAACAAAGCAAAGAACCAAAATTTTTGTAGTTAAGACATGTTTAAACTCAAGCAAACACTCATAAAAACTTATTGTATCATTCATAAACACAAACCCATGAACTTTACAAGTTCTTGACCATTTCCTATTTGTTCGAAATCAAGAATCATCCAAAACACATACATATGTTAACCCCATTTAAAACTGTTATAGGTACATGTTCTAGACCCCTATAGGACCAAAACCCCTTAATAAATTTGAGGTTTCATCCACTTTACAAGATGATGAAATTTCAATCAATTTTTAGGGTTTTTGAGTGTATTACCATGATTGAGTCTGATTAATAGGAGTTTAAGCATTAATACAAGTATACCTTAGTGATTAAACGCAGGTTGAATGAGTTCAATGACCCGTTTTCTATTAAAAGAGTTGTAGTCATTATTTGATGGATTAAAATTGTCTTAGAAAATGATTTTCAGATGAAACCAAAAGATGAGTATTTTTATAAAATCAACACCATAAGAAAATAAGATTTCTCTTATTTTGACACATAAGCGCACTGACACGTATAGTTATAGAATATATAAAGCGCGGGTTGTGCTGTAAAGTAAGCACAAGCCTTTGCATGGTCATAAGTAGACCATGCCTGAGAAAATAAATTCCTGTTGAGAGGTCAAGTTTTCTTTTTGAAATACTTTCCTTGAAGATGATGACCGGGTTGCTATAGAAAAAAATAGCAAGCCATTTTTGGCATGTTTTAAAAGCTTTTGAACTTCTGCTCGAACTTTATTTACAGCCTCGTATCTTTATTAAATGACATTTTAAGGCCGTAAATGTTATCGATTTTCAGAAGACATGCCATATTTTTCTGAATTTTTTTAATTTTTAATTTTCTTTTTGAAAAAGTTATATAAAAGAAAAATATTTTTGTGTTTTTATGTTTTCTTATGTACATATGATACAAGATATACCGCGAATAACCACCTTTACTCGTCCTCTTCCTCTGTTAGAAGTTTTAGCGTTTCCGAAGACATGCGTCTCATACCTAGCTTCTCGATCAAGAAATTGAATCTTTATCTTGGCAAGGGTTTGGTAAAGATGTCAGCCAGTTTCTTGGCTCTTGAATGGTTAACGTTGTTGCAACATAGAGCAATCGCACTTTTGTTGTCGCAGTACAGAGGAATCTTATTGAATCAAAAACCATAATTTGTTAGCTGTGAACGCATCCATAGGATTTGAGCACAACACCCAGATAAGGCAATATATTCCACCTCTGTACTTGAGATCGCAGTGCTCTTTTTCTTCTTGGAAGACCAGCTAACAAGTTTATCACCTAAGAATTAAGCGCTTCCTGATGTACTGCGTTTAGTGTCCTGACACCTCGCGTGATCTGCATCTGCATATGCTGTTAAGGACATACCGGTATCCTTCGAGTACCAAAGACCCATGTTAATGGTTCCCTTTAGGTATCAAAAGATCCGTTTAACCGCATTTAAGTTCTTTCTGGTAGGCTTTGCCTGATACCGGGCACATAAGCAGACTGCATAAATAAGGTCGGGTCGACTGGATGTCAGATACATGAGGGATCCAATCTTGTCACGGTAAAGTGTAGCATCAACTGGTTTCCCCTGTAGATCTTCATCCAGTTTACTCTTTTCTACCATAGGTGTGTCTACAGAATCACTAGTTAGCATACCATATTTTTTAATAATTTAAGAAGCATATTTTGACTGGTTTAGGAAGATGCCTCTGGGACTTTTAGAGATTTGTAATCCTAACATCTGCCCCATCATCGACATCTTAAACTTAGTGGTCATCAGATTAACAAACTTATTACACATAGCAATATTAGTGGATGCAAATATTATATCATCAACATAAATTTGTACCAGTAATAAGTCGTTTCCTGCTTTCTGCGTGAAGAGTGTTGGATCCAATGCACCTTTAGAGAAGTGTTGTGAATTGAGGAAACTTGACAGCATGTCGTACCATGCACGTGGTGCTTGTTTAAGACTGTAGAGAGCCTTTTTAAGCTTGTACACATGCGATGGGTTGTCCTGATCAACAAATCCTTCTGGTTAAGAAATGTAGACCTCTTCTTTAAGCTCGCCATTTAAGAATGCCATTTTGACGTCCATTTGGAAAATCATTATATTCTTGTTGGCTGCATTTGCTACAAAGATACGGATGGCCTCTATTCTTGCAACTGGTGAAAATGATTCCTCAAAATTGATACCCTCCTCTTGCCTGAATCCCTGAGAAACTAGTCTTGCCTTATTCTTTAGTACCCCACCAAATTCGTTCTTCTTGACCTTATAAATCCATTTGAGTTTGATCAACATGACTTTATCTGGACACGACACCAATTCCCAAACTTGTAGCCTTTTAAATTCATGAATTTTTTCTTGCATTGCATCGATCCATGACGGTTTGGTCATTGCTTGTTTGAAGTTCTTTGGTTCGACTGAAGTTAGGAAGGCATTAAAATAACACCACATGGCATCAGTCTGTAGTTGCTTTCTGGTGGAGACAAAACGAGAAGGATCTCTGATCAAATTTGCTATAGGATGATCCTTAGTCCATCTACCAAGTGGTTCAAATGGAGTATGGATTGGTCTCACATTAGATGACGATCCTTGAGAAGTCGAGTCTTCATGAAGAGATTCGTGAAGTGGATCATCATGAAAATGTGGTGTTTTTGGTGATTCTTTAAAACCTTGAGAAATAAATGGAGAATGTTCTTGATCTTGTGTTAATGGGATACTTGTTGATGGAGCATCTTGGTCAATTGACGTAGACACAGGTGAATCGGCTAAATTAACAGCTCTTGGTGCAGCAGCGACTGGAACTGGAGAGACAATAATTATTGGAGGATTAAAGTATTTATCGAACATAGGTTAGAACAAATGATCCCAATCATCTCTTAGTGGTGGAATATAAGGTTGTTGAAGAATAGGGTTTGGAACGAGTCCTGAACTGGATGTTGCAGGAGTCATTGATTAAAGCGCGGGTCCTGAACCGAGTTGTTCAGAAGCCATAGCCGTCAGCTCATCAAAATCGACATGGATGGTTTCAATGATTTTTCAGGTACGACGGTTGTAGATACGGTAAGCTTTATTCTTGGGTCCATATCGAATGAAAATACCTATATCAGCTTTAGCTTGAAGTTTGCCCAAATTCTCACTATCATTGTTTGGGTAGCAAAGTGCACCAAAGATATGAAGGTAGGATAACTCGGGTTTTTTATCATGTAAAAGCTTGATTCTTCGTTTTACTATATATATAATATAAAGTATAAGCAAATCGGCAAATTACTCTTGTAAAAGAGTAATAAGCTAATCACTAATAAAATATATTTTCGGAAAGTATTCATGAGAAAATTACCCTTAGGAAAGGATAAAATTCAAATCGTTCCCGAGTCGTTTTCCCAACGAAGTGTGAATATTGAAAATCTTGATTTGGTTCGTGATCGGGTGCTTGAATAATCAAAATTTTAGATTTTGGATTCTAAATCTAATAACGCAAAGGGAAAGCACATAAAGGCACGCTAAACTAGAAATAAAGGCAATTTAAAATTATAACGACATTTAAAACAATTAAGAATTAACTAATATTAACTAATTAACTAAAAAAATGACAAAGTAAAACTTTTAAAACTCAAAATGCAAATTTCTTAAACTAAAATGTATTAAACTAATTTTTAATAACAGGAAATATTTTTTTATAAAATTTTAAACTAATTAAAACTATTTTTTAAAACTAAATAAGACAAAAAATTAAACTAAAAATACTAAACTTAATCCTAAAATTATGAGAAAATTACTAAACATATTAGACACTATTTTTGAGGTTTATAAAGAAAAACGGTTCAAAAAGCTGTAACCAATAAGCTGCTAAAATTCTATAAGCTAAATAAGCTAAATCCTAAACATGCATAAGTAATAAATGAAACAAGACTATAACTGAAAAAGACCCAAGGGCGCAGTGTTAAGGTGTATGTGTGGTGAAGTGAAGGTCACAGGTTCAAGTCCTATGACCTACTTTTTTTGTAAAAACATTTTTTTTATTTTTCTTTTTGAAACATCTAAAGATTAAGCAAAAATAAGACACTTTAATAGAGGACTTAAGACTAAAGCTTATTAATAAGCTAGAAAAAGGATGCTTAAAGGTGATAGTTTTGGCTAGAACCACTTGGTTCTAGTCATTTGGTTAACTGTTAAGACACAAAAGCACTTATAAGACCAATAAGCTAATCTAAAGACCAAAAATCTAGAAACAGACCCTAACCTAGACTCATTAAGCACTTAAAACTTGAAATAAACAAATCTATTAAGCTGAAAAACAGTTAAAAGCAATAAGACAGTGGACTCAAAAGGAGATTTTAAGGACTATAATCACTACTTTAAGCTAAGATTTAAAACTATTAAGCATAGAAAATAAGCTGAAACATGAAAACAGATTGAGTTCTAGACTCAAATAACTAAAATAAGCTGGATTTAAACAATTAAGTTTAGGAAAGAAGCTAGAAAAGTTAAGATGCAAATGACAGTTTATACTACTATGTTTTTTGGACTTTTTGTGGTTAAAATGACTACTTGCAGCCTAAGATTTAAGACTCAAAAACTAATTTGACACACTAAAAACTAGAAACAGATTAAGATCCTACTTCCATAAGCTAAATACAATCAAAATTTAACCAAAGTTTAGCTAGAATCTACCCTCTACTGATCTGCAAATCTAGACTCTTAAGAACAAGCCAATAAACTACTAATACTTGACTGATTTTTTGGCCTAAAATGTTTAAAAGGCTTTTCCAAAGACAAACAACTCAAAACAGATTTAAATTGATGCTAATGAAACCTATTTTGAATATAAAAACCACTACTCAAGTACATTTTTAAAGAATTCACCCAATAAGCAGTTTATACACCATTGGACTAGCAGATTTGGATTTCTGATTAAACAAACTTTAAAACTTAACAAAACTTGTTTTAAACTTATGAAAACTAGTATTCAGACTTAATAAGAGCTCATGAAAATTGATTTGAAGACCAAAAACAGATTACAGACTGTTGATAAAATATAATGCCTAAAAACATTAATAATATTGTTTCACATCTTTACGTTTTGATAATCACAATATATTAAAACGTTCAACGTAAAATTAAACGTAAACAAGTATTTAGTAGTAAATATTCATTTCAAACTTATATCACTC
>BQNB010037268.1:0-49557 GCA_026074375.1 Tanacetum coccineum | reverse complement strand
AATTATGCTAAGTAGTTAGAGTATAATGTTACTACTACTAGTTACTACTGTTAGTATAATTTAGTATTGTTAGTATAAAGTTACTACTGTCAGTAGAAGTTAATACTGCTTAGAGTTGAAGACTGAAAATATGTTAAGTACTTACTACTGTTAGTACAAAAGTTACTACTGTTAGTGTAACTTAGTACTGTTAGTATAACTTAGTACTGCTAGAGTAAAGTTATAACTGTTAGCATAAAGTTAGTACTGCTGGTACTTACTACTGCTTGTACTCAGTTAGTGCTGTTGATTATAAAGATGCAACTGTTGAGTGATTACAACTGTTGAAAGGATTATGCTAACAGAGATAAGATCAAAGACATATCAAAGAAGAGATAAGTAGGTTGTCGAACATTGAAGCGAGGGTTAAATCTATTACACTCAATTATGCCAGCCTTACACACAGTGCCTAGCGTGCTATCTAACAATCCTCAATGACTAGTGTGTTCTGTTATTCCTAAAGAGTAGAATCATATGTGTCTATTTGATACTTAACACGCTCTGTACGCCCCCATCCACCTCCCCAGTCCTTTTACATCCTCCCCATTCCCCTAATTTCCCTACAATGGGTTTAGGCATTATCTCTACCTAAAAGGGGCGCGTGTTTGTCAGACTCGGTTGAGCCGAATTGGGAGAAGGGAGGAAACTGGCCGAGAAGACCAAGAAAAACTGTGAAGAAAACGACAGAATACTCGAAACTGGCAAACAAGGTTTTCAGCCTGAGAGACTGGCACGGTTTGGTTGGTGACTACAATCAATTCAAGACACTTTAACCCACGTAAGCAAATTAACAAAAGATAAAAGAGCGGTCGAACCTTATGATAGAAAACTGTATTAACCATTATTAATCCGATTAGAAAGTTGGTTTGTTTATTAAGTGCAATGATTTCTTCTCTCGAGGTGGCATATCATTCTTAAGACTTAGGCGTTACATCATCCTAAGACCTAGACACATTAATTCTGTCACAATTAAAGCATTCGCATAAAGCATCCCTATTTGCTGATTATAATCTATTTTAGGGATTAAAGCAATGGTGATCATGTTAAACCCTAGCTTATAGAGACTTTACCCACTTACCGCTTAATGGTGATTTATACACTAGTAGTCCACTTGTCCAACTATCCAATGGAATCAGAGGGTTATTTGTTGAATTATCTAGGTTCACCTGCTAGTCAACACGATCAATAAACCATTGGCAATATCCAATTAACTAGTTAAGCCCGAAGCGTATCCTAGACACAGATTTAGAAGGACAATATTTGTGATCCTATGATTCTAGATGTATAAATTACTATATGGAGAGCTATCCCAGACTCTAGATTTACTTGGTCCGTATCACTAGATCCAGTTGAATGATAGGTCGCATACAAAAGCGCGTAAACAAGTATAAATTGATAAACATAAACAAGCATTCAACGATAAATCAAGAAATCAAGATAAACAAATACCAAACATTCAGATCTTCATAATAATGGCTAATACCCGAAGGTATTAGCCTTCAAACGTCATAATAAATACAAGAGCAATTATTTAGCCAAGGTAAACTAACCGAGTTAACGAATAATACCAAAAACTGAACGATTACTAAAGTATATGGAATTACACGACGTCTCCTATGAAATTGATAACATTGCTCGACCTCTTCTGCACTTTTTCTCCTCTGAAAATCGACTTTTATGGTTTAGGTATCGAGAATATGATTTAGCACACTTAAAACTCGTTTTTGAGTTTTCTATTTATAAGGTCTTGAAGTCGGTTCAATACGGCGTATACAAGGATTGGATACGGCGTATTGGGGATTTCTTAGAGTATGGACCACGCTTGATATCTTCCAGAATATTATATTCATTCCATATTTCCAATACGGTGTATTGGTCTTCTGGATACGGCGTATTGAGCATTATTCCTCTGCGGTCTTTGGTGAGTGCAGGCACGGATACGTCGTATCTTCCTTGATGGATACGGCGTATTGGTCTTCAGAATAGTAATCTTCAAAATATCTTCATTTAAGCTCCAGAATGCGCGCCTTTTGCTAACTTTCACCAATTACTCCATAATTACTGCAATTCTCAAATATAAACGATTAAGTAACAATTCTTTGCAATAACTGTACAAAATGGGTTAATAACATGGGATAAATGATGCTATAAAAAAGACGTTATTTGATGTCGTTATGGCCCATTCAAGATCGTGTCAAGACAAGGAGCAAGCTACTTCGTCACTTTCACTAACGACTTTAGTCGTTATGGTTATGTTTACTTGTTAAAGCATAAACATGAAGTGTTTGAAACTTTCAAAGTGTTTCAAAAGGATGTAGAATCAAATCGGTAAGACCATAAAATTGCTACGTTCTGATCGTGGGGGCGAGTATATGAGTCAAGAGTTTTTGGATCATCTAAAGGATCATGAGATTATCGCCCATCGTACTCCTCCTTACACGCCACAACACAATGGTGTGTTGGAGAGGAGAAATAAAACCCTACATATGGTTTGATCCATGATGAGTCAAACAACTCTTCTAAAGTCCTTTTGGGGTTATGCCCTTGAGACTGCTGCACGAATTCTCAATATGGTTCCAACTAAGAAGGTTGAAAATACACCATACGAAGTATAGCATGGGCAAGCCCCTAAGTTGTCTTACTTAAAAGTCTGGGGTTGTGAGGCACTTGTTAAGCGAGATACTCTTACCAAGCCTGACAAGTTAGAACCCATGTCTATAAGTGTAATCATTATAGGATACCCAAAAGAAACAATGGGTTATTCTTTCTACTACCCACCCGAGAACAAAGTACTTGTTGCTCGGAACGCTAAATTCCTAGAGAATAATCTTATAACTCAAAAAGCAAGTGAGAGTCTAGAAGATCTTGAAATTATTCAAGAAGAAGTATACCATCCCTTCTATAGACACTAGCTTAAATCATGAAGAGGATGATCTAGAAATAGATGAACCTCAAAGTGATATCATTCCCATTCGTAGGTCCACAAGGACACGACATGCCCCAGATCGTATGTGCTTATACATCGATGCTGAGGAGCATGAGTTAGGGGATCTTGGTGAACCCGCTAACTATAAAGCTGCATTGTTAGACCCTGAGTCTGATAAATGGTTGAATGCTATGAATGTGGAAATGCAATCCATGAAAGACAACGAAGTTTGGGACTTAGTTGATCTTCCTCCTAACGGCAAAACCGTTGGTAGCAAGTGGCTCTTCAAGAAGAAGACCAACATGGATGGAGCTGTACACACCTATAAAGCTCGTCTTGTGGCGAAGGGCTATACTCAAACCACAAGGATTGATTATGAGGAAACCTTTTCTCCTGTTGCAGACATTAGAGCTATTAGGATTCTTATAGCCATAGCCGCGTATTATGACTATGAGATTTGGCAAATGGATGTCAAAACTGCCTTCCTTAATAGATATCTCTCTGAAGAGGTCTACATGGAGCAACCTGAAGGTTTTGTCAATCCAAAATATCCAAACCGAGTATGCAAGCTGAAGCGTTCCATTTATGGGCTTAAGCAAGCATCAAGGCAATGGAATAAACAATTTGATGATGAAATAAAGAAATTTGGTTTCACTCAAAATCGTGATGAGCCATGTGTATATCTTAAAGCTAGTGGGAGTAATGTCACTTTCCTAATCTTGTATGTCGATGACATATTGATCATGGGAAACAACATTCCAATGTTACAAGATGTAAAATCCTACTCCCTCCGTCCCATAATTATAGTCCACCGACAAAAAACACATAGTTTAAGAAAAACATCATCATTACAGCTTTCTTTCTCTTACTTTTTGCACAATGACAGTTTTACCCTTAACCAATTAATTTCTAACTTCTTTAAAGTTTGTAATAATAACATTAAGTGAGGGTAATATGGTAAACTTAATATAAATTCTCTATCTATTTTTAGAAGTGGACAATTAATTTGGGACAAACAATAAAGGAATCTGACGATAATTGTGAGAACGAGGACGTACCTAGAAGTGTTTTCTACGAAAATTAGGTAGAAGCTGCATATACTCTTGGAATAAAGAACTACAGAGATAGATCACTATGGTTAATTAGTTGTGTCAAAGTGCTAAATGAAAAATCTTAAAGTGATTTCACATGGAGAATCCAAACTGGAAGTATCCCCATGCAAGATAAGCTTAGATTGAGTAAATCACAAGGTGCTTCAACACCTGCTGAATTGAAGCGCATGGAAAATGTTCCATATACCTTGGTTGTGAGTTCCATTATATATATGGAGATGTATACTGCCCTGATGTTGCGTTCGCTTCAAAACATAAACAACCGATTTCAACAGAATACTATGTGATCTTTCTGACTACTGTTAAGAACATCTGAAGTATCTCATAATACTAAGGATAGATGTTTCCTATTTACGGAGGTGAATATAAAACAGAGCTCAGGGGTTTTTGCTACAACTGATTGCCTGGATATCTGACGATGCTGATGCCTCAAAGTCTCAGACTAGATATGTGTTTCATTTTACATTGAGGTGTTTGTTGAATGAAGAGTGCCAGAAAAGCATTTTTTGCAACTTCAATTCTGCAGAATCCGAGTATATTGCTGCCTATGATCTCCCCCCAAAGGGGGGTGGGGGGGGGGGGGGGGGGGGGAACCCCCCCCCCCACCCACACCACAAAACCCCCCATGGGGACTGGTGTGGAGAAAGAACCGGTGGTTAGAAAATTCATGGCTGACGTTGTTTTCCATAAATGAGAGAACCCTTAATTTTAGTTGAAATATTTATAAAAAATGACAACTACCATACGAATGAAGCAGGAATACACTAAATACTAAAATTTTCGTGCCAAAGTTCACTACCTTCGTGAAGTTATTGAATATGGCGACATAAAGTTAGAAAAAGTTCACACAGATGACAACTTAGCTGATCCTTTTACTAAAGCATTAGCCTTTCCAAAGCATTCAGAACATACTAGAAATATTGGAATGCTTCCAGCTAGTAGTCTCATGTAAATCTGTGTTTTATTAGTATTTAGATAATTGGAATTGTAAGACAATTTTATTTTCTTGATGAATAAAGGTACTTGGCATTTGTTTTCACTCATAAATAAAATGTTTATTCCTATATTGCAGTATATAAATCCTTGAAATGTTTGTTAACATTTCTAAATAATGTTCATTGTCGGTTAACAGATGGGAAGAATTAGTTACATAAGGCAAATGTGAGTGTTGGTTATATTCTTTAAATATATGGATGGTTCCCGCCAAACTCATATGTTATTCACAGGGATGCATATCTGGACACCCCAACCTTTCGAATAATTATTTTGTATCGTGTCATAAGAAGTTTTCCGAATATGTTAGTTAAGTCATCCGTAGACTGAGATATTACCAGTTCTGTATGTGTGGAGATCACTTTTAATTTAAGTCAAACGTTGTCCGAACATGGTAGTTATAAAGACTATTATTGGAAGTGATGTGAAGCACAGCATTCACAACACACTTTTGTGTAATTCAACAAAGAATTTGTTTCCTCCACTTGAAATTGCAGAATGAACCATTGTTCCGCATCTCAAATTAATCAAGATAATTGTTTGGCCGAACCTCAAAGGGTATGCAAAGATGATATCTTGATTACATTTGTATATCTGAATTAAGTTCCTAAAACGAAATCTAAATGGATTAAACGTATATGGATAGTTGATTCATGATCCATGGTTTTAACGTAATTTGAACAAAGGGAATATTATGAGCAAGAATACATAACCATGCCACTATGAGAATAATTTTTGAAACATGATCTCAGACATTTCTATTTTTAAAACGAATGTGAGTGTTACTAGACGTTTTCTTCGTTATATATGAGCAGGCCGCCAACGCCAACTCCCAAGTGGGAGCTGTTGGGTTATGGTAGCTGGAATAGCTCGTGTACGACTAGAAATGTGTGAGCCCACACACGTTAAACACATAGAGTGCGTTTAAACTTCACGTAAAATTTCTAAATATAAACCAATGTGCCAGAAACGACTAAGACATGATCCTAAGGTTGTCCTAATGTTGTAGCCGGCCTTAAGATCTAGAGAGTGTGACTAGGTTCATTATTTGGAGATAAGAATTGAAGAGGAGTTATGATAAGACTTAAGCTTGAAGTCTTTAAGTCTTATCATGAGTGAGGGGCTTGAGGCTATAAATACCTCACCCTTAGCTCATAAATGACATCACAATAACCTAAAAACATAGAGAAATTCGTTCCTCCCCTCCTCTCCACTCATAATAGCCGAACACAAAACCCTAAATAGGGTACTGCCATTTTTGGTTCTTCTTTCTCACTTCTGTTGAAATTTCGGTATTTCCCCAAAAAGGGATATGAGGATGATCTGATCCCACTGCTTTCATAGAAGGTTTAGGACGCTGGTTTACTTGTTCTCAAAGAGTGACAATAGATAGAAACGATCTAGGTTTGGTTTCATTGATTTTCGGTTGCGATGTGGCCTAATTCGGTTGAACTGAATTCGGTGAAAACCCTAGGATACAAACCTGATTTTCGGTATAGATTCATTGTGTGGTTTTTCGTACTTAATTCAGGTAACAGGTATACAAATGTTGGTTGGATAACACGTGAGTTAGCTAGCATCCGGCGCACACCATTGGACGTTTTATGTGAGCACTTGATAGAGGTGGAAAACTTATCCAATTGTTTCATTAATATTCGATTCCACCAATAGTATTTCCCTTTATGTTTAATTGTGGTCTTAATCATAGCTGTGTCAGGCAATCCTTGCTATTCTATATCCGCGCTACTCGTAGTTGTTAATGGTTACAGGTTATTAAAATCCCAAAATCAATTTATAGAAAAGATGAAAAGATACGTATATATAATCCTTCGTACCAGAAACAAAAGAAAGATCATATGAATGACACATTACCACTAAAATATTTACTTTTTTATTACTAAGATTTTGCATTCTCAAACAAAATGCTTTCATCAATCCTCCACGATGCACTCTTTAAGTACGTTGGCTCTGCAGCAAAAACGCAATCCGCACCAATTCTTTTCATACAACAGCGTTTCCCTACATAGATTTGTGACAAAAATAATCTAATTATACTAGTATGTAAATTTGTGGATTTAATGTCAACTTAATCAAGAACACTTATGGTATTATTTCTATATATAACATAACGCCTTTAATCTAGTGATATGAGAGATGGCCTGTCTACCAACTAAAAGATTGTCGGTTAAGTCCAAACAGATATGGAACTTTTCATATGGCAGTTATAAACATGTACTGAGGGTGATCATTTACCAGGAAGAAGGATCATGGATTCCTCTTTAGCCAACTTCATACAGAAGTCTGTGTCATCAACTATATCATTTAAAGTTGATAGGTTCAACTTCACCTGTATAAGGAAATTCGGTTAGATGAACTTTTACCAAATACTATTCTGTGAACATAAGCTACTTGATAGTTTTTATTCACCATGGCAAACATTGAGCCCTCGGGCTTGTGTGGGCATGTGACAAAGGGTATCTCCTTAAGCCTCTCAAAAACCATGTTTGCGCCCTCCTTTAATAGCTTGTTGATGTTCATGAAGAAAGAGTCGGGGGTGTTCTCCAAGATGTGTGGAACTGCTCCCTGGAGAGTTAATACATAATTAAGATGTGGTTTCACATCTAAATTGACACAAGTGTTTGTTTGAGTAATTTCCGTAAAAAGAAGCATATTATTGTGGAATCATATACCTGAATAACTGTGGGGGGTTCTCCAGCTATCATGAGACAACTCTTTATGGAATCAGCAATCAGAATAGCTTTAATGTTAAGACAGTACAACCTGACCGAAACAGTATGTGCAGTAGGAAACATATATATATATATAACAAGGTATTAGCAATTCAAAAGCACGTATAGAAATTAGAAAGAGTGAGACCCCAGTTTTGTGAAGGATGCCTTTGGGATCATTAATTGCTATCCAACCAAAACGCCAACCCGGAATGATCCATCGTTTTGATAATGACCCAAGTGTCACAACGGGTACTATATCTCCAAATGCCCCCATGGGGGTGAATGGTTTTTCTCCAAAGACCTGATGGGCATAAACTTCATCCGATATCACAATATACAAGCTCTCTTGCCATTTCTGCAATCTATTATTAACATGAAACAGAAAAAGGAGTTGGTGAGATGACCATACAGACCATTATCAAAATAACTAGGCTATGTTCTTATCTATTTATTCTTTCCATTTAGTAAACTTAGCACGTAATATTTGTGTTATTATATAGATCGATTATCTTATATGATATGATCAATTCCAAAAGACGTGCGTACGGAGAGTTATTATCACACCTTTTTCAAGTGTTGTTCATATGGAACACCTTATCAGCAAGATTCCCGGTTTGATAAGAACTATAGCAACGGTTTTTATCATCGCCATTGCTTTCACATGATAGATAATCTACTTTCCCAACTTTTCTGGAAGAAGATCAAAAATGACGGACCCCCTCTATGAACTAAATCTGCTCGAAGCTTCATATGTTGATATTTTGGTCGGTAACAGTATGTTTTGCACCAGGGAAATCAAGAACTGTTTAGTAGGGCATGGATAGCATGTTCTGCCTCCTAACGTGAGGAAAACATCATTTGTTGTTAATTTGTAGGGGATATTTCTTGACAAATAGTCTAGCAACGGCCCTATTGATAAAAAAAAGTTAATTATTAGAAATTCGGTTTGTATCCCACAGCAATATTATAATTTGTATTTTAAAAAAGAAAGTAACTGAAGGTAACAACCTTCTTGCAGGATTTATTCCGACACTAGGCGCATAACAGTTGAACTGAGCTGATTGAATGGCTTCAACTAGCGCATCTTCAACTATTGTAGATGTTCGGAAGCTAGGATGCGTTGAAGGGTCACCATATCCCAGCTGAATTAATTGCTTTGCAGTCTCCTTTTCATCTATGTTCCCTTTGATGGTTTCAAGGATGTTTGTCATCGTGATAGCTGCAGCTGCATGCACCTCATGGTTCTCCTTAAAACCCCATTCATGCTTCTCTGTTATAATTCGTCTTTGTCCCATCTTTTTCCGTTTGTGTATGTTACCAAATACCAGTGGCAATATATATAGTCTTTCAAACATAGTTTTTTACTGGCCGGTTGGTGTCTGCGACTAGGTAAATTCATACTCCCTCCGTCCCACATTAAGTGTCCACTTGACTTTTTCAAAGTCTTTTTTCTTCAACTTTGACCTTAATAATTTCTTCTTGTGTTATATGATATTTGATGCAAGATTAGAAGATAGAGTTTTGAAGTATTATTTTTCATTGGTAGAATTTGTCGTTCAATAGTAATAACACAAACAAAAATATTTATGGTCAAAGTTAGGAATAAACGTCTTCAAAAGATTCCATGTGGACACTTAATATGACTAATCAAAAAGAAAAGAAGATGGGTAACACCGGAGGGAGTATTAGATCAATTGTTCTAAACATGTTCAAACTGGTTGCAAACAATATACCTATTTACTACCTTATGACGACTAGGTTTTAACACCTACTGAATATTGATAGATTATTAGTCCTTTTTAGAATAGCTTAGATCATCCTGTTACACAATAACAACCAATAATAGTATAGACGTTTTCTTGAATGCCTCCCCAGATATATAAGACAATATATATACACTCATGCATATTAAATTAAGAAATGTCCACAATAAATTGTATACAAAGAAACCGAGACTCACTACAAGAAAAAGACAGACGACGGGCAAGGGGGCTCAAGCCTTAGCCGAGCCTAAAAGCAGAATTCAAATATGAGAGCATTTTTAATTTTTATACTTTTTTTCACTTTTTGTGCATCGACTAAAACTACAAGAAAAAGTAGAACAGGTGACGATTGTTTTCCGGGCGACATTTGTCGCCCGAGAAACACCACTAAACGACAAAAGTCCGTCCGACGTTGCACCAATTCTGATAGACTTTTTAGTCAAAGTTTGAATAGAGTTTCCCGGGCGACATGTCGCCCGGGAAAGAGTGGTTAAAATTTGACCAAAAAAATCAACGAAATGTTTATTTTGGTTACGTGTGATGACGTGTCTATAAGAATCCCCGGCGACATGTCGCCCGGAAAAGTTTTTATTAACAAAATTAATTCAGCTTTTAAATCATTATTATTTATAAAATATATTTTATAATTATATATTTTATAAATAAATTTTTATAAAGATACTTATAAAATATATAATTATTATTTAAAATTATTTTTCATAAAATATATAAATACTAAAAAAATCATTTTGGTTTCTTGTGTGGTTTTAAAATATGCGTTTAACATTTTCGACTTGTTTTGACGTGGTTTTAAACTATTTATATTTTGATATGGTTTAGCTTATATAAAAACACTACGTTTTCTAGGTTCGTTTCGGTCCGATATGCCGTATACTCTAACAAAAAATATAGTGTGTATTTTGTATGCCGATATGCCGTATTTTCTAGGTTCGTTTCTAGGTTCTATGATAAATAATAATTATATATTTGATAAATAATAAATATATAAAAAAACACTCCGTTTTCTCGGTTCGGTTCGGTCCGATATGCACTACCCTTCTATAGTTGAACATGATATACCGTATACTTTTTCAAGATGCACATTCGTCAAGTAACACAAAAACAAACATTCATTTAGTTAAATATTATACATACCACTTGTAGTAACACAAGCGACTTACAAACAGACACTTAAACATATTAGAACGATAATCATACGAGACTTACAAACCGACGCTTAAAGCATACGAATTACATTCCAAATGACAAACTACTCCAAATCAAGTTTTCCCATGTTATTGTAAACTTCGTGAAATAGTGCGGCTGAATTAACTGTGTGTTGTTCCGGATGCATATACATATCCACCGTTGCCTCGAGTACCGTTATCTTATCAAGCAAGTGCTTGCAGTTTGAGCACTCTGCATTTCTTGAAGTTCCCAGAGAATAGCTTGGAGGTGTTGAAGCTCCTGGAGAATAGCGTGGAGGTGTTGAAGATCCTGGAGAATAAATTGGAGTCGATGAAGATCCTGGAGAATAAATTGGAGTCGTTGAAGCTCCAGGAGAACCAACTAGTAGACGGACTTGTTCCTCGAGAACTCAACCAGAAGACGGACCTCGATCCTCTTTCGCATAAAAAAAATTACATCCGAAAGTGTTTTCGTCGAGTTCGTGTTAAAGAGTAAAGATAAAAAGTTTTAACAACATAACACACATAATTTATATATTACACAAAAAAGCATGTAGATGATCACCTTTGATCGTGACAAGCATAGTAGAGATTTTACCATGGGTTATAGGTTTATAAAACGATTTCTCGCAGAACTACATCTTCGCTCCACACGACAACGGCAAAAGCTTCATATGGCACCATATTCACCATAATAACATTGTGATATGTTTGTGGTTGTGATGGTAAGAATGTGTATGATCTGTTGGTAATTGTGAGGATAATATCTGCTTTTATGGTAAAAAATAGGTTTTTGGAGGGAGTATTTGGCGAGAGTTTTTGGCGAGAGTTTTTGGAGGGATGTTGCGAGGAATTTTAATGGCGGGAGTATGAGATCTTAGAGAATCATCGTGAATAGGAAGATCAAGAAGGAAATAATTCACCGGAGATTGAGACACTTATTTATCAGGCTCTAGCTACTTATGGGTGATTTCTAAGTAGTTTTTCTACCTTTGATATGACTATCATTGTTATAATGAAATAACATCTCGACTCATCCGTTGAACATCTAATGTGTAACGAGAACATCTCGACTCATCCGTTAAACATCTAATGTACAACGATATACATATATGACTCATCCCATCAACATCCTAAAGTATCAACGATAACTATCGACTCATCGGACATCCGTTGAACATCTAATGAGTAACGATAGCATGTTGACTCATCCGTTGGACATCTAATGCACAACGATAACATGTCGACTCATCCGTTGAACATCTAATGTACAACGATAACATATCGACTCATCCGTTAAACACATAATGTACAACGATAACATATCGACTCATCCGTTGAACATCTAATGTACAACGATAAAATATCAACTCATCCGTTAAACATCTAATGTACAACGATAACATATTGACTCATCCGTTGAACATCTAATGTGTAACGATAACATATCGACTCATCCGTTGAACATCTAATGTACAACAATAACATATCGACTCATCCGTTAAACATCTAATGTACAACGATAACATATCGACTCATCCGTTAAACATCTAATGTACAACGATAACATATCGACTCATCCGTTAAACATCTAATGTACAACGATAACATATCGACTCATCCGTTGAACATCTAATGTGTAACGATAACATGTCGACTCATCCGTTGAACATCTAATGTACACCGATAACATATCGACTCATCCGTTGAACACCTAATGTACAACAATAACATATAGACTCATCCGTTAAACATCTAATGTACAACGATAACATGTCGACTCATCCGTTGGACATCTAATGTGTAACGATAACATCTCGACTCATCCGTTAAACATCTAATGTACAACAATAACATACCGACTCATCCGTTAAACATCTAATGTACAACGATAACATATCGACTCATCCGTTAAACATCTAATGTACAACGAAAATATCGATACATCCGTTGACATCTAATGTGTTACGATAACATGTCACTCATACCGTTGACATCTAATGAACACCCTAACATATCGAGCTCAATCCGTTGAACATCTAATGTACAACGATAACATATCGACTCATCCGTTGAACATCTAATGTACAACGATAACATATCGACTCATCCGTTGAACATCTAATGTACAACGATAACATATCGACTCATCAGTTGAACATCTAATGTACAACGATAACATATCGACTCATCGATAAACACTAATGTAACAAGAACGTTAACATATTGACTCATCCGTTAAACATCTAATGTACAACGAAAATATATCGATTCATCCGTTGAACATCTAATGTGTAATGATAACATGTCGACTCATCCGTTGGACATCTAATGTACAACGATAACATATCGACTCATCTGTTGAACATCTAATGTACAACGATAACATATCGACTCATCCGTTGAACATCTAATGTACAACGATAACATATCGACTCATCCGTTGAACATCTAATGTACAAAGATAACATATCGACTCATCCGTTGAACATCTAATGTACAACGATAACATATCGACTCATCCGTTGAACATCTAATGTACAACGATAACATATCGACTCATCCGTTAAACATCTAATGTACAACGATAACATATCGACTCATCCGTTGAACATCTAATGTACAACGATAACATATCGACTCATCCGTTGAACATCTAATGTACAACTGATAACAAATCGACTCAAACGTTGAACATCAATGTGAACGATAACATGTCGACACATCCGTTGGACATCTAAATGTTCCAAACGATAACATATCACTCATACCGTTGAACACTAACTACAACGCTAACCTATCGACTCATTCGGATCAGATTTTTGAGGCATGCGCGTGTGAGATACGCACATACTTAAAAAAAATTATAACAAATAATTATAAATAATAATTATATATTTTATAAAAATAATTATAAATAATAATTATTTATTTTATAAAAAAATAATTATATATTTTATAAAATATATAATTTTTGTTTAATTATTATTTATATAAATTTTATTTATAAAAAACATAAGTATATAAATATATTTTTTTAATATTAATTATTAAAAACTGTAAAAAAAATAATAAAAAGCCTTTTTTTCCCCCCCCCTTCCCCCGGCGACATGTCAACCCGGGAAAGGTTTTATGTTAAAAAATTATAACATTTTAATGCTATTATAGAACTGTAATAATTTTTTAATAAAATCTTCCCGGGCTACATGTCGACCTAAAAAAAAAAAAAAAAAAAAAAAAAAGGAAAGTTTTATATTTGCTAAAAAGGCCCTCCAAAATTTTGTATGTCGCCATTTTGCCTAAACGACAAGTTGTATTTTTCCCCGGCGATATTAACCCGGATTTATCTGATAACAAAAGCAGATCTGGGTTTACAGGAGGTTACAAAAACGTGAAACATAAAAAAACCACTATGGCGATTTTACAGCACACCACCACCTCTCACCCCACCACCGACCTCCAGACAAGACCACACCACAGAACCCACCACCTCCACCACCACCACTCACCACATAACCCACCACCACTCACCACCGTCACGCACACGAGCACAATACCGCCACCACCTCCTCCTCTAAACCATAATTCTTTTCTAAACCCTCTAAATGATAATTCTTCTACTTCTTTTTCTAACCCTCTAATTGTTGGCGGTGTTTGATTTTCTTTGTTGTTAAACCACGTATGAGTTTTTTTTAAGTTGTTTAAGTTATAATAAGATTGGTTTAAAGAGTTTATAAGCGACTATAATAAGATTGTAATTATAAGTTTTGTGTTAAATTTTTTTAGCCGTGTACAGCCGAAGAATGAGCCGAGAGCCGAGAACGAGCCAAGGGCGAGAACGAGCCAAGTCGACAGCCGAAGGTATGTTGTAACTTTTTTTTATCCTTTTGGTATCCTCGGGGACATGTCGTCGGAGAATGTTTATAGTTATCATTCTTGTGTAAAATGCAAATCCAACACTCCATGACACTCCTAAAATGCAAAGTCCCAAACACTCCTTGATATGAACTAACGCAAATCCAAACACTAATATGAACACTAAAAAACGCACATCTAAAGCACTCCTTATGCTGCCAAAATATGAAATAAGCTGCATTAAGTTGTTAAGAACAGTTATGCTGGTAAGCTTTGTTTAAGAGCAACTTATCATCATATAGCTATTCTAACAGCTTATCAGAAATAACTGTTTAAGAAACTACTTATGCTGTAAGCTTGTAAACAGCTATTAGAATAAGTTGTTCTTAAACTAGCATATCAGAATAAGCTGCTTTAAAATAAAGCTTATAAGAATAAGCCTATAAAATAGCATTATATTGATATAAATGTATGTTTTTTTATTTGATAAAATGGATAATCGTTTGGTATTTATTTAATTGAACCATTAGAATGTTTTAAGATTTTAGTGATAATTTCGAAATTCGCCCGTCTGATTTTCATCATCCTAAGAAAACCCCCGAAATTAATTTATTAGAAATTAATTTCGGAAAGTCCCCTGTTTGGGGAACTGCTTTTTGAATGTTTTGTACAGTTTAGATATGAAGATGCTATAATTTGTTCACTATTTTGAGATGATTTCGACAGGTTCTCCTTTACTCCTCAAAATGTCTTTAAACACATATATAGGGCGTTGAAGGGGAAAATGATTCTGAAATTTCTCAAATATAAATCGGTAATATACCATTCATATATGAACTGATCATCAAAGAGTGAGTTAGGATTGCCTTCATAGTTGTGAGTAGGTGAACAAAACATCTCGTATCCCTCGTTTAAATGTGTTTAAATTAAGTTCATATAATAAACTAATATGTGTCGTTGAATACGAAGTTATGGTAAATTATAGAGTTTGTACAATTTTAGGGAAACGATGAAAAGGTATTTTATAACCAGCTTAAGAAATATCGTCGATGAATGCAAGTCGTGTAGTGGATAGTGCCGGGAATAAAGATGCCATTTCAAGTCTGTCGTCTAGTATTGCGGTATCCATCAAACACCCTTCAGAACACATTCCGAAGTATGGGTATTGACCCAAGTTATAAAACATGGATCAACACGGTGAACCAGATTTGCCTCCGCCACACACCGCCAATAATAGTATAACACAAGACCAAAATAAACTCAAATTAGTGACATGACAGCGTTGCCATAATGATCTTAGCTATATTCCTGAATAATGAACAAAATGACAACTCTAGGAGATATTAGGTGGAGACACGTAACGAAACCGAATCAAGCTATACGAACAAGTTCGAAGAGTATTATATGCCATGCCAACAAGAAGCTGTACCCCGTGTGACCTATGTGATCTCAATAGACTGTATGGCAAAGTTACCTATTTTAAGGTTAAGAGGTAATTGACTGATTCTAAAGTCAATGAAATGCTATAGTTTTACCACAATGTATTTCTACCGGCTAAAGGATACAAGCACACCATCCGTCAAACTATGCAAAAACGGGAAGACAATAAAATATCAGCGGTAAGGGGTACGAGTCGATACATGTTTTGTGTAAACGATTGCTTTCTTGTTTCAGGAGACCTAAACAAAGATGTTGCAATTCTGTCTGGTGTGTAACACAGTAGATGGAAAGACAGTAACACATACAGGAAGAAAGTTCCTAAGAAAGAGTTTGCGTTTACTCTTGAATCATTCCTAGACTACAAAGGTTTGTACAAGTCTAGTCACACTGAAAGGAAATGACTTGGCATGCTACTGAAAAGTATACGGAGCCCGGTAAGATGCAACACCCAGTTGATGGTAGAGCATGGAAGTACATAGAACACCAAAGTTCTAGATTTTGCTGCAGAAACAAGAAATGTTCGATTAGGGTTGGTTGTTGATGGTTTCAATCCATTCGGCAACCTTAGTCAGTCTTACAGCATGTGGCCGGTGATACCGATAACATACAATCTACCTCTGTGGTTATGTATGAAAGAGAGTTCTTTCATGCTGACGTTGTTAATTCCGGCCCAAAATCTTTTTCAATGACATGAATGTTTACTTGAGGCCGTTGATTGATGACCTAAAGGATTTATAGGCAAAGCCAGGTGTCGAGACTATAGACATTGCTACAGGCCTTAAGTTCAATATGAGAGCGATGGTTTTATGGACCATCAATGGATTTCCTTGCTCGAAGTTGTCTTGTCTGGGTGGAAGTGGGCAAGTTACAGGCATTACCATACATGTAATGAAGACCCACCATATGTGCGAGTGTTATGCAAAACAGCTTAATGTTGGCCACAGAAATTCTTAAAAAGCCCATAAATTGGAGGAGGTCCCTTGAATTTAATGGTGAAACACCAAAACGGAGATCCACCCTAGAGAATTTAGCCGGATGCAATCATTCTCAACTTGCAGATTGCCCACAAAAACCGAGCGTGTGAAGGGTAAACATCCCCCCCAGGGGGGGGGGGGCGGGGGGGGGGGGGGGGGGTGGGGGGGGCCCCCCCCAAGTTGTTGTGTGTTCAACACCCCCCCCCCACCCCCCCCAAGTTTGGGGGTGAAGATAAAACGCAATGTTCTTAGTTGAGCTAACTGGACTCAACACTATTTTTAAGAGCTTAAGTATTGGTCATTTTCTTACACTAAAACACAATTTAGATGTCATCATATCGAAAAGAAGGTTTGGGGAGTATCTTGAACACTTTGTAAAGATGACAAATCAAAGACACGCCAAGGCAAGACAAGACTAGTTGAAAAAGCTCGGCATTTCGAATGGCTTTGTGGCTCGGCCAAAACAAAAACGAGAATACACGAAGCTCAGGCTGCGTATTTCTTTTCAACCAGAGGATAAGAAAAAAGTTTTTTGTCAGTTTGTTCTCAAAGAGTTAAACTACCAGATTGGTTCGACCAACTTCAAGCACAAAGTCAACGATAATTGATACCAATTATAACAGGCCTGAAGTCTCGTGACTGAACAAAAGAATATTCAACATTTACATCCATCACTGACTACACATCTAACTTGCCCCCAGACGTTGCAAAACCACTAATCGAAGCAATGTTATATTCTTTAAAGCAAATCTAACTCTAAACTTTAATGGAGGATGAGGCTGTGTAAAGCTCAAGCAAGTGTATTCGATGTATCTTTGCAATCTCGAGCTCATATATCCTCCTGCTTTCTTTACATTATGATTCACTTGTTATCTATTTACCTCTAGAGGATTATTTCGGCGGGCCCTATTCACCCCCCATGGATGTATCCTTAAAAGAATATATGTAAGAATCTAAAAAACTATGTACTGAATAAACCTCAGGCCGAGGTACGATTCGCGGATGATTAATGTTGCAGAAGAAGCATTGACTTTCATATCTCATTATTTCGAGATGATACCAATTGAAATTTAATCTCGACCGACCGTAAATGTAGATTGCCCCCTCCAACTGTCAGCTTTTCATGTGTTTACAAATGACTATGTAAATTGATTGGTTACGGCGGTTATTCGTATAGATCACCAAGAATTTAAAGAAAGTTTATAATGGTATGTCCTTCACAACAGTCCTGAATCGACGTGTTCCGGCCAAGTTCAACAGGTATCGTATATTTATTTTGAAACCTTCTTTTCTTCAACTTATCTTTCGACGACTTAACTACACACCATGATATTCTTTAGTGTGAATATCCTAACAAAGACAAGAAAAGGAGAATTCCTCGGCTGGTTTGGGTCGCAGGTAAACTTAGACTTATTGTGTGTATTAAATGTTAAATAACTACAATCATATTTTGTGTTTCTCCTATCAGATCCTATCTTCTTCATAGATCCTCACCACCACTAGACAATGACCCAGGTGTTAGTGAAAGCAGCGAGTTATTCACTTTGGCTTATGGACCATCACAGACTCTAATCTCAGTCAACTCTTGCGTAGTCAACGGTGTGAGGTTTGTCGTGCACAGCCGCGATGAACGTCGTACAACTCAAAATAGCGGCATTTGTTCGCTAGACCCCTGGTCTAACTGGAGAAAATGTATTTTGGTCAGCTTAAACAAATCCTCGAGTTTTCGTATTTATCGTTCAAAACTGTGTTGTTTCGAGTTAAGTGGTTCGACACTAGCAACAAAGGACGTATCCAAAATTTTGTCATTAGAAACAACATAACACAAATCAAGGCAAATGTGAGGCGTTTAAAAATGATTAATACATTCTCGCAACACAACAAACAGTCAACAATGTTTCTCTACCTTGAAGTATATGGCCCCCAGACGAGCCATTAATCGTTGAATGTTCGTTCGAACATGAGAGTCTAAAAAGTTTCGAACACGGGTGTCATTGTGGTAGAGGACTACCCAAATGATATACAAGTCCGACAACTCATCTGATCTCAGCACTTTCTATTCAAGTTTGCATGACTGAAAATTGCGGCCTTATGCATATTAGATGGACAATCAATAATGTGTGACGCACCACCAGATATCAATGAGTGTTGATGAAGACGATTATATTAATCGATGAGGAGACCCCATTCTCATGATTTACAGATTATTCTGATGAATGACCTCGTCAACCGTTGATAATGAGTTGGCGTAAATGTTGTTTATTCTAGTGAAGAAGAAGATTGATCTTTAGTTGTGACTTGTAAAAGACACTTATATATTTGAATGAATGATAGAAACTGTCGTGGATTGTTTAAATGTGTATATTTATTTGGATGTGTATGTATTTGGATGTGTGCATGTTTTTTTATTATTTTGTTCATGAATTTAATATAAGTTAACCCTAATGCAACTTGTAACAGATTCAGCAGCATGTTGCACGGGGTCACGGCGATGACTTTGGCGGTGAGACCTTACCCTACCACCCCAGATACCCCAGATTGTAGGGTTGCTTGGGCAACCAGGTAGAGAATATCTGGATTAGTTTAATACAAGCATAAACTATGATACATTGAATTTGCTTGCTTTGAAATTTATGACTTTATATCACGTCACTTTGAATTATATACGGGTAAGGGCACCCGAAAACCCAATTTGGGTGGCAGGAGAGCAGGCAGGCTGCATACCCGCCAGGAGACCCGGAACCTCGGGTTAAAGGCCATCACTGATAAAAGTGGCCCCGTCCCAATTCGGTTTGAGTTTGGCCATAGAGAGACCAGAAGCCTGTCGGTGACCATGCGGCTCATAGGCCAACTACCGTTGGGGAGCTCGTTTAGGAGTTCCGTTGCACCACCCTTTCTGGCGCCATGTTGCCGCCGGGCAGAAGGCGAGGGTCATGGCAATAAGATTTTGGTAGTTATTTCATTTATCCTTTTATGTTTAGTATTCATTATTGTGTTTCATTTATTTAAATGTTTATATTTAACTAAATTCGTTATTTATTTATACATATAAATAAATAAACAAATTTAGATAAATATAATACAATTTATATCTCTAACTCTGTCTTTGTTGTATAGTGATATGCAATACACAGTTTTGACATGTGTCCCACATGGAATCCGATCACTGGCTACAAATCTATGCAGTCATCCAGCAGCATTTACAAAAGATCTACAATGGCATGAAGGCTGCTCTTAAGGAAAGGTATTGCATTCCTGACTCGGACGGGACTTACGACCTGGAGCGCATCAGACAAACACGTCCCTCGCACATTTCCGAGGTAAATTGGGATGCGCAGATTGCATTTTGGAATGATCCTAAGAACCTTGCCCGGCTGCCCAAATAAACAAACTGTGGCAAAGAGCAAGGTCGTATCTGAGAGGGACCCGTCTATTGCCAGCCACCAATAAATGCATGTAATAAACAGTAATAATGTATTTGACATATACATATATATAATATATATAATATAACAATATAATATATATATATAAAAATATATATATAAAATATATATGTAATGTATAAAAAGTTATCATATATGAATATGTATGTATAAGTAAATGTATATATATAATATATGTATATATATATATTAAATAACATATCTCAATGTATACATATACATATCCTAAACATATACAAAAACATTCCTATACATATATATATATATAAATATATTATATATATATATTATATATATAATACATATATATATATAATGTATAAATGTAAGTATATGTAATATGTATGTATATGTATATGGTTACATATCTATATGTAATACATATATATGATAAAACATATATAAATATATACAAATAAAAAAACAATTTATACATACATATTCATAAAAATACTTATACATAAATCATATATATATATTATAATATAATATATATATATATATATATTTATATATATATAATATAGTATATATATTGTAATAATTGTAAAATAATTATAATTTTTTAATTACATGCATAATCTAGGAGGGCGCAATAGACCGGTATCCCTCTCAGCATACGACCTGCTCTTTGCCATTTTTGTTTATTTGGGCAGCCCGGGCAAGGTTCTTGAGATCATTCCAAAATGCAATCTGCGCATCCCAATCTACCTCGGAAATGTGCGAGGGACGTGTTTGTCTGATGCGCTCCAGGTCGTAAGTCCCGTCCGAGTCAGGAATGCAATACCTTTCCTTAAGAGCAGCCTTCATGCCATTGTAGATCTTTTGTAAATGCTGATGGATGACTGCATAGATTATGGGCCATGATCGTCATTTCCATGTGGGGACACATGTCAAACTGTGGTATGACAATCATATACAACAAGACAGAGTTAGAGATATAATTTATATATTTATCTAAATTTGTTTATTTATTTATATGATATAAATAAATTAACGAATTTAGATAAATATACACAATTAAATAAATGAACACAATAATGAAATAAACATAAAATGATAATGAAATAACTTACCCCAATCTTTGCCATGACCCCCGCCTTCTGCTCCGGCGGCACTTGGCGCCAGAAAGGGTGGTGCAACGGAAACTCCCTAACGAGCTCCCCAAGGTAGTTGGCCTAATGAGCCGCATGGTCACCGAAAGGCATCAGGGTCTCTCTATGGCCAAACTCAAACCGAATTGGGACGGGGCCACTTATCAGAGGGGGGGGGGGGGGGGTGGGGGGGGGGGGGGGGCGGGGGTGATGGGGGGGCCCCCTTTTAACCCGAGGTTCCGGGTCTCCTGGCGGGTATGCAGCCTGCCTGCTCTCCTGCCACCCAAATTGGGTTTTCGGGTGCCCTTACCCGTAAAATCAAGTGAGTGATAAAGTCATAAAAATTCAAAGCAAGCAAATTCAATGTATCAAGTTTATGCTTGTATTACAATAATCCAGAAATTCTTACCTCGGTTGCCCAAGCAACCCCTACAATCAGTGGGTATCTGGTGTGGAGGGGGACGGTCATCACCGCCACCGTCATCGCCGTGACCCCGTGCAACATCTGCTGACATCTGTACAAGTAGCATTAGGATAACATATATAAATTCATGAACAAAATAATAAAAACATGCACACATCCAAATACATACACATCCAAATAAATATACACATTTAAACAATCCACGACAGTTTCATTCATTCATTCAAATATATAAGTGTCTTTTACAAGTTACAACTAAAGATCAATCTTCTTCTTCACTAGAATAAACAACATTTACGCCATCATCATTATCAAGGTTGACGAGGTCTTCATCATCATAATCTGCTAAATCATGAGGAATGGGGTCTTCCTCATCAATAATATCATCGTCTTCATCAACAACATCAATGATATCTGGTGGTGCGTCAACATCTATTGATTGACCATCTATATGCAAGGCCGCAATTTCCAAGTCATTCAAACTAGTAGAAAGTGCGAGATCAGATGAGTTGTCGACATGTATAACATTAGGGTCGTCCTCTACCACAATGACACCCTTGTTCAAAAACTTTTTATGACTCACATGTTCGACGAACTTCCAACCGAATGGTCGTCTGGCCATATCTTCAAGGTAGAAACATTGTTTGACTTGTGTTGCGAGAATGTATTAATCATTTTTAAACGCCTCACCATTTGCCTTGATTTGTGTTATGTTGTTTCTAATGACAAAATTTTGGATACGTCCTTTGTTGCTAGTGTCGAACCACTTAACTCGAAACAACACAGTTTTGAACGATAAATACGAAAACTCGAGGATTTGTTTAAGCTGACCATAATACATTTCTCCGTTCAGACCAGGCGAACAAATGCCGCTATTTTGAGTTGTACGACGTTCATCGCAGCTGTGCACGACAAACCTCACACCGTTGACTACGCAATAGTTGACTGAGATTGGAGTCTGTGATGGTCCATAAGCCAAAGTGAATAACTCGCTGCTTTCACTAACACATGGGTCATTGTCTACGTGACGTTGACGGATCTATGAAGAAGATAGGATCTGATAGAGAACACAAAATATGATGTCGTTATTTTTACATTTAAATACACACAATAAGTCTAAGTTTACCTGCTTCCCAAACCAGCCGAGGAATTCTCCTTTCATGTCATTGTTAGGAAATTCACTAAAAAATATTCATGGTGTTAGAATAAGTCGTCGAAAAGATAAGTTAAGAAAAAGAAGTTTCAAAATAAAAATACGTACCTGTTGAACTTGGCCCGTACACTCGATTTCCAGTGACTATAGTGATGTACATACCATATAACTTTCTTTAATTCTTGGTGATCAATACGAATAACCGACCGTAAACCAATCAATTTACATAGTCATTTGAACACCTGAAACTGACACGTTGGAGGAGGGCAATCTACATTACGGTCGGGACGATTAAATTTCAAGGTAACATCTCGAAAATAATGAGATCTGAAAGTCAATGCTTCTTCTGCAACATAATCCTCCGCAATCGAACCTTCCGGCTTAGGTTTATTTCGTACATAAGTTTTTAGCTTCTTCATATATATTTTAAATGGATACATCCATCGTGGTGAATACCCGCCGAAAATAGCCTCTAAGGAAAATAGATAACCGAGTGAATCATAATCAAAGAAAGCAGGAGGATACATTGAGCTCGAGATGCAAAGAACAACGATCACCTGCTTACAGAGCTTTCAAACATCATCATCCACATTAAAGTTTAGAGAAGATTTGCATAAAGAATAAACATAGCTCGATTAGTGGTTTTTGCAACGTCTGGGGGCCAGTATTGCTGAAGTCCCGAAAGGAAGTAAAATGTTTGCCATACATATATGACAAGTCACAGACTTCAGGCCTGTTATATTGGTATCATTATCGGTGACTTTGTGCTAGAAGTTGGATCCGAACCCCCCTCCCCCCCACGGGGTATCTGGTATTTAAGCTCCTTGATGAACTGACAAAACTTTTTATCCTCTTGTTAGAAAGAAACGCAGCCTGAGGTCATCGAGTACTTCTCGTTTTATTGTTTTGGCGAGCCCAATGCCACATCGAATGCCTAGCCTTTTCAAGTCTTGTCTTGCCTGGCAGTCGTCTTAATTTGACATTCATTAACAAAGTGTTCAAGAACTCCCAACACATTCTTTCGAATGCATACATCTAAATTGTGTTTAGTGTAAAAAATGACCAATCCTTAAGCTCTTAAAAAATAATCGAATAGTCCAGTTTAGACTCCAACAAGAACATTGCGTTTTATCTTCACCACCCCCAACCTTTGGATGTTTACCCTTCACACCGTGGCAATCTAGCAAGTAGAGACATGATTCATCCCGGCTAAATTCTCTAGGAGATCTCCGTTTTTTGTTCACCATTAAATTCAAGTGACCTCATCCATTTATGAGGCTTCTTTAAGAATCTTCTGTGGCCAACATAAGCTGTTTTTGCCTAATAACACACGCACATATGGGTTTCTTCATTTACATGTATAGGTAAGCCCTGTAACCTGCCCACTACCACCCCAGACAAACTACTTCGAGCAGGATACTTGATGGCCATAAAACCATCGCTCTCATAATAACTAAATGGCCTGTAGCAATGTCTATAGTCCTCGAAACTGGCTTGCCTATAAATCCTTTAGGTCATCAATCACGGCCTCAGTAAACATCAATGTCCTTGTCCACAGATTTAGGGCCAGGATTACAACGACAGCAGAAATAATCTCTCTTCATACATAACCACAGAGGTAGATTGTATGTTATCGGTATCACCGGCCACATGCTGTAAGACTGACTAAGGTTGCCTAATGGATTGAAACCATCAACAACCAACCCTAATCGAACATTTCTTGTTTCTGCAGCAAAATCTAGATACTTGGTGTCAAAGTCCTTCCATGCTCTACCATCAACTGGGTGTTGCATCTTACCGGGCTCCGTACACTTTCCAGTACATGCCAAGTCATTTCTTGTCATGTGACTAGACTTGTACAACATTGTAGTCTAGGAATGGATCAGAGAGTAACGCAACACTTCTTAGGAACTTTTCTTCCCTGTGTGTACGTCTTTCCATCTACTCGTGTTACACACCAGACAGAAATGCACATCTTTGTTAGCGTCTCCCCGAAACAAGAAGCAATCGTTTACACAAGCATGTATCGACTCGTACCCTAACCTGATCATTTTAAATGTCTTCGTTATTGCATAGTATGACGGTGGGAGCTGTCATACCTTTAGCGCCGTAGAAATTACATTTTTGGAAAAACTCTAGCATTCATTGAATATAGAATCAGTCAGATTTTACCTATTAACCTTAAATAGGTACAACTGCCATAAGTCTAATTGAGTCACATAGTCACAACCGGGGTACAGCTTCTTGTTGGCACTGGCATATAACTCTTCGAACTTGTTACGTTTAGCTTGATTCGGTTCGTTACTTGTCTCACCAATATCTCCTTGAGTTGGCTCATTTTGTTCATTATTCAAAGGAATATAGCTAAGATCATTAAGGCACGCTGTCATGTCACTCATTTGAGGTTGTCTTGTGTTATCTATTATTGGCGGTGGCGGAGGAAAATCTGGTTCACCGTGGTGAATCCATGTTTTATAACTTGGGTCAAACCCATACTTCGAAATTTTTCTGAATGGTGGTTTGATGGATACCCGCAATACCAGACGACAAGACTTGCAAGGACAACTTATATTCCCGGCCACTATCCACTAACGACCTAGCAATCATCGACGAATTTCTAAGACCTGTATATAATACCTTTTCATGTTTCCCTAAACTTGTCCAACTCTTATCAATTACCATAACTGCGTTTTAACGATACAATTAGTTATTATATGCACTTAATTAAACACATTTAAACGAGGGATACGAGATGTTTTGTTCACCTACTACAACTATGGAAGGCAATCCTAACTCACTCTTTGAATGATTCGTCTCATATATGAATGCGTATAACCGATTTACTATTTGAGAAAATTTCAGCATCATTTCCCCTCAACTCCCTAAATATGTGTTTAAAGACATATTCGTAGGAGTAAAGGAAAACACAGTCGAAATCATCTCAAATAGGAACCAATTATACGCACTCTATCCTAAAAAGACAAAACATCAAAAAGCAGTCCCAAACAGGGACTTTTCCGAAATTAAATTCTGAATAAATTAATTTCGGACGGGTTTTCTATAGGATGATTAAAATCAGACGGGGATTTTCCGAAATTAATCACTAAAATCCTAAAACATTCCTAAAGGGTTTAATAAAATAAGTACCAAACGCATATCCATTTATATGAAATAAAAAACTTACATTTATATCAAATAAGCTATTTTTAAACGGCTTATTATGATAAGCTATTTAAAAGCAGCATATTCTGATAAGCTGTTTAAAAACAGCTTATTCTAATAAGCTATTTACAGCTTACCACATAAGTGTTCTAAAACAGCTTATTCCTGATAACTGTTTAAGAAACTTAATGAAGATAATTTTGTTTAACAAAAGCTTACCAGCATAAGCTGTTCTTAAATAACTTATGCAGCTTATTCTTATCATTTTGGCAGCATAAGGAGTGTTTGGATGTGCGTTTTACAGTGTCATGAGTGTTTCGATTTGCGTTTTACATATCAAGGAGTGTTTGGATTTGCATTTTAGAGTGTCAAGGAGTGTTTGGATTTGCATTTTACACAAACTGATAACTATAAACATTCCCCGATGACATGTCCCCGAGGATACCAAAAGGATAAAAAAAATTACAACATACCTTCGGCTGTCGACTTGGCTCGTTCTCGCCCTTGGCTCGTTCTCAGCTCTCGGCTCGTTCTTCGGTTGTCCACAGCTAAAAAAAATTAACACAATTTATAATTAACAACTTATTATAGTAGCTTATTAAACTTCTTTAACCAATCCTTATTATAATTAAACAAAATTAAAAAAAACCATACGTGTTTAACAAAAAAGAAAATCAAACACCACCAACAATTAGAGGGTTAGAAAAAGTAGAAGAATTATCATTTAGAGGGTTTAGAAAAGAATTATGGTTTAGAGAAGGAGGTGGTGGCGGTATTGTGCTCGTGTGCATGACGGTGGTGAGTGGTGGTGGGTTATGTGGTGAGTGGTGGTGGTGGAGGTGGTGGGTTCTGTAGTGGTGGTGTTGGAGGTGGTGGTGGGTGAGATGTGGTGGTGGTGCTGTTAAAATCTTCAAGAGTGGTTTTTTTATGTTTCACGTTTTTGTAACCTCCTGTAAACCAAGATTTGCTTTTGGTATCAGATAAATCCCGGGCGACATATCGCCCGGGAAAACTACAACTTTGTCGTTTAGCGCAAAATGGCGCCATAACAAAAATTTTGGAGGGCCTTTTTAGCAAATATAAAAACCTTTCCAGGGCGACATGTAGCCCGGGAAAGATTTTATTAAAAAAATTATACAATTTTATAAATATATTAAAAACTGTATAATTTTTTAATAAAAGCTTTCCCGGGCGACATGTCGCCTTAAAATTTAAAAAATATATTTATATACGTATGTTTTTTATAAATAAAATTTATATAAAATATATAATTATTTTTTATTAAATAAATAATTATTGTTTATAATTATTTTTATAAAATATATAATTATTATTTATAATTATTTATTATAATTTTTTTTAAGTATGCGCGTATCTCACACGCGCATGCCTCAACAACACTGATCGAATGAGTCGATATGTTATCGTTGTACATTAGATGTTCAACGGATGAGTCGATATGTTATCGTTGTACATTAGATGTCCAACGGATGAGTCGACATGTTATCGTTACACATTAGATGTTCAACGGATGAGTCGATATGTTATCGTTGTACATTAGATGTTTAACGGATGAGTCGATAGTGGTTTATCGTTGAACATTGATTTTAACAGATGATCCCGATAATGTTTCTTGTTGTAACATAGATGTATACACTGTGAGTCGAATATGATATCGTTGTACATTAATGTTCAACGGAATACCGATATTTATCATTACCATTAGATGTTTCAACGGAATGAGTCGATATTTATCCTTGTACAATTAATTTTCAATCGATATCGATATGTTATCGTTGTACATTAGATGTTTAACGGATGAGTCGATACGTTAATCGTTTAACTTAGATGTTCAACATATTATTGGCGACATGTTATCGTTGTACATTAGATGTCCAACGGATGAGTCGACATGTTATCGTTATACATTAGATGTTCAACGGATGAGTCGATATGTTATCGTTGTACATTAGATGTTTAACGGATGAGTCGATATGTTATCGTTGTACATTAGATGTTCAACGGATGAGTCTATATGTTATCGTTGTACATTAGATGTTCAACGGATGAGTCGATATGTTATCGTTGTACATTAGATGTTCAACGGATGAGTCGATATGTTATCGTTGTACATTAGATGTTCAACGGATGAGTCGATATTTTTATTCGTTGAACAATTAGATGTTCAACGGATGAGTCGATATGTTATCTTTGTACATTAGATGTTCAACGGATGAGTCGACATGTTATCATTACACATTAGATGTTCAACGGATGAATCGATATATTTTCATTGTACATTAGATGTTTAACGGATGAGTCGATATGTTATCGTTGTACATTAATGTTTAACGTATGAGTCGTATGTTAATTGTGTACATAGATGGTTTAACGGATGAGTCGAGATTTTATCGTTACCCATAAGATGTCCAACGATGAGTTCGACAGTTAATCGTTGTACATTTAATGTTTAAACGGATGAGTCTATATGTTATTGTTGTATCATTATGGTGTTCAACGGATGAATCGATATTTATCGGTGTACATTAGATTGTTAACGGATGAGTCGACATGTTTATCGTTACACATTAGATTACAACGGATGATTCGATTAATATCGTTGTACATTAGATGTTCAACGGATGAGTCGATATGTTAACGTTGTACATTAGATGTTCAACGGATGAGTCGATATGTTATCGTTGTACATTAGATGTTCAACGGATGAGTCGATATGTTATCGTTGTACATTAGATGTTCAACGGATGAGTCAATATGTTATCGTTGTACATTAGATGTTCAACGGATGAGTTGATATGTTATCGTTGTACATTAGATGTTCAACGGATCGAGTATGTTATCGATGTAACAATTATGTGTTTAATAGATGAGTCGATATGTTATCGTTGTACATTAGATGTTCAACGGATGAGTCGACATGTTATCGTTGTACATTAGATGTCCAACGGATGAGTCGACATGTTATCGTTACTCATTAGATGATCAACGGATGAGTCGATATGTTATCGTTGTACATTAGATGTTTAACGGATGAGTCGATATGTTATCGTTGTACATTAGATGTTTAATGTTGAGTCGAGATGTTCTCGTTACACATTAGATGTTCAACGAATGAGTCGAGATGTTATTTCATTATAACGATGATAGTCATATCAAAGGTAGAAAAACTACTTAGAAATCACCTATAAGTAGCTAGAGCCTGATAAATAAGTGTCTCAATCTCCGGTGAATTATTTTCTTCTTGATTTTCCTCTTCACGATGATTCTCTAAGATCTCATACTCCCGCCAAAACATCCCTCCAAATACTCCCGCCAAAAACTCTCGCCAAATAGTCCCTCTAAAAACCTATTTTTTTTACCATAAAAGCAAGATATTTATCTCACAATACCTAACATATTCAAACACATTCTACATCACAACCATAACAATCACAATGTTCATTAAGTGTAAGATGGTGCCATATGAAGCTTTTGCGCGTCCTTGTGGAGCCGAAGATACCCATGGCAAACTATACTATGCATGTCCACGATCAAAGGTGAACAATCACATGCTTTTTTTGTGTAATATAAAAATAATGTGGTTAGTTGTTAAAACTTATTATCTTTACTCTTTAACAGCCTCGCGAAAACACTTTCGGATGTAAATTTTTTTTATGGAAAGAGGAACGAGTTCGTCTACTGGTTGGTTCTCCTAGAGCTTCAACGACTCCAATTTATTCTCCAGGATCTTCATCGACTCCAATTTATTCTTCAGGATCTTCATCGACCCCAATTTATTCTCCAGGATCTTCATCAACTCTAATTTATTCAAGAAATGCAAAGTCCTCAAACTGCAAGCACTTGCTTGATAAGATAACGGTACTCGAGGCAACGGTGGATATGTATATGCATCCGGAACAACACACAGTTAATTTAGCCGTACTATTTCACGAGGTTTACAATAACATGGGAAAACTTGATTTGGAGTAGTTTGTTATTTGGATTGTAATTCGTATGCTTTAAGTGTCGGTTTGTAAGTCTCGTATGATTATCATTCTAATATGTTTAAGTATCTGTTTTAAGTCGCTTGTGTTACTACAAGTGGTATGTATAATATTTAACTAAATGAATGTTTGTTTTTCGTTACTTAACAAGAGCATATTGAACAAAGGTATACAAAATACACACTATATTTTTTTGTTTTTGAGTAATACGGCAATATCGGACCGAAACCGAACCCTATAAAACGTATTGTAATTATTTGATATATTAAATTATTAATCAAGTATATAATTAAACAAGTAATAAATAATATAGAATTTAAAATATTTTATAAATAATAAACAACTTAAGCCCAAAATAAGCTTATGAAACAAAATCCCAAACCAAAATAAAAGCCCAATTCAAGTTTCTGTCGCCCGGGAATGCTCTGGCCACGTCACCGAAATAAACCAATACTCTTAACAAAGTCAAAGAAAATCAAACATGTTACCAGGCGACATGTGCGACCGATAATCTTAAGACCACTCACCTTCCCAGTAATTAACACTAATTATATACTTAAACCCGGGTGAAGTCTTGGTAAAGAGTTTCCCGGGGCGCATGTCGCCCGGGAAATGTTGAGCGGAAATTTTCCCGCTTAGTTTTTCGTTGCTTTTTCTGGCCAATATTTAACAAAATTATCTCGGCGACATGTCGCCCGAGAGAAAACATGTTTCAAAACTATGACCAAAAGGTTCTATCAGAATTGGTGCTAGACGCATTTTTATCGTAGTAGCGATGTTACCGGGCAGTACAATGTGTCCGCCCGAAAACATCGTCACCTGTTCTACTTTTCTTGTATTGGAAGACCATAGTGATGGATACTTGTGCTTGTTGCTGTTATATACGAATCATATAGTATTTCCTCAGTTATCCGGTTCGCAATGAGGCTGATATGGGGCATTACATCAGTAAGGTATTTTACTATGTTTACTTCATCGAAACATATAGTCGCGAGAGAACATAATGTTCAACAATCTTTAAAGTATTTTCTGGGCTCAAAATGAAACAAAATGATTAGTCGACGTCTAATCAGAGAGAGTTTCATTTAGTAACCAAAATGGTCTCTCGCGTATTATGAAGCCAACTTTTTCATTGAGCTCCTGATTTTCAAACTTTGTTTTAAAAGCTGTTTCAGGTAGTTTTTTTGGTCTATGTTTAAATAGGTGTAAGGCTTATTTCCATAAGGATCCGTTTGTGTGCTTAAAAATAAGCACAAAAGTGCCTGTTTGTCTGTTTTGGTATGCTAAGTCACCAAAGTGCTTAATTTGATAATTCAGCTTATGGCTTGTGTTCTGTGCTTAATTCTAGCTTAGATTAACTTATTAGGTTAGGCTTAGCTTATAAATAGCTTAATTAGTCCTAGAGTTTTTTTTTTTGTTTTTAGCTAATTCATTCTTTAGCTTATTTGCAGTTAAGCATTAAAGAAAGTTTAAGTGTTTTAGCTTATAACGTTTCCTGTCATTTTAGCTTATGTAGCTCATTTCTTGCTTATTTTGTTCTCTTATGCTTATTAGATATAGCTTATTATTTGTTGTTGCTTATTTGTCTTGATAGTTGCAAAATTGTGCTAAAATTGAAAACAGTTTAGCTCTTTTTAGTTTTAAGCTTTTGAGCAAACTTTTCCCTTTTAGTGCTTATTTGTGTGCTTAATTTTAAGTTTCAAAAAGTTTGTTTTCATAAAAGTTGCTTATTTTAAGTGTTTTAAAAAGTTATAAAAAAAATGAAATTTGCAAAAACACTTGGGATAGTGGGAAGCCCTGGGTGAGCAACGCTCGAACCCGGGACCTCTACCACCATCAATCAAGCGTTTTAACCCAACACACACAACCATTGTGCTACAATAGCTCATCCGTTAGAGTTTTCCTTTAGTTAATATTTATACACATTTTGAGCTCTTTTGTATAATAAGCTGTTTTGGCTTATTTCACAGCTTATTCGATAAGCTGTTTTCACGAGCATATTTTTCCTAGATTCCTCACAGTTCAAGTTATTTTTCGTAATTTTTCCAGTTTTTTTATAAATAGTTTAGTATTTTTTATATTTAATTTTCATTCAAATCTTTTTATTCATAAAAAAAATTATAACAAGTCAAAAAATATAAGTCATTTTTTAGAAAATTTTCTTTTAACATTAGAACAAGTGAAAAATTAGATTTGCATTCCGTAGGGTTCAAAATTGCAAAATCTTGTTTTTTAAGAACGGGATTAAACCGTTCATATATTTAGTGATTTTTAGAGCTTAAAACCTCTTTCGTTTTTGGTCTAGTTTTTTTGCCCTAGCTTTTTAGTGTTTGTGCGACTACGGGTACTTACAATCAAGTTAACCCTCCGAACCGTGTTAGTAATCAAATGGCACCACCCGGTTTTGCTCCGGTGCAAAACAATGGTCAAAATAGGTTTAATCAAAATCAAGTTCAAGGGAATAATTTTAATCGGGGAAATAATTTTCATGGTAATCAAGGTTTTCAAGCTCAAAATAATCATGCTCTGAATTTTCAAAACCAAGGATTTCAAAACCAACCTTTTCAAGTTCCTAATAATCAAGTTCAACAAGAGATTTCAAATGAGTTTTCGAGTTAACAAAGGAAAAACGTCCAAATAATGAGAAACATGCAAAATCAAATCACTCGTTGAAAGGAGACCTTAAGAATGAAATTTAAACACGATAAAATCTCAACAAGCCGTCATGATGAATCAACAAACTACTTTTCAAAATAATTTGCAAAACATGATATGTGGATTGTTTCAAAACCAAGCCTCAACTTCGGGTACTCTTCCGAGTAATACCATTCCAAACCCGAAGGGTGAGATGAAAGCGATCACTACTCGAAGTGGTGTTGCTTACGAGGGACCCTCGATTCCTACTAATCCTTCTCCTAAAAAGGTAGTGGAACGAGAAACCGAGGAGACAACAGATAAAGAGAAAACAAATTTCCAAGGAAGTACCGCTCAAATCCCACCTCCGGTTATCCCCATTTCTGTTCCGGAACCCGATGTTCCGAAGAATTTGCCTAAAACCACTCCTATTCCGGAATCTGATATTCCGAAGAGTTTACCTAAGCCAAATATTCTATATCCTTCACGACGTGATGATCAAAAGTCCCGGGACAAAGTTTCGAATCAAATGGAGAAGATCTTCCAAATCTTTCAAGATTTGCGCTTCGACATTAGTTTCGCGGATGCTTTACTTTTGATGCCAAGATTTGCTCCTACGATTAAGAGTTTGCTCATGAATAAGGAAAAGTTGCTTGAGTTAGCTAAGATTCTATTAAACGAGAATTGCTCGGCGATGCTTCTCAAAAAGCTTCCCGAAAAGCTTGGAGATCCCGGCAAGTTTCTTATTCCATGCAATTTTCTAGGAATGGATGTATGCCACGCCTTGGCCGATCTTGGTGCGAGTATAAATCTTATGCCTCTTTCTATTTGGAAAAAGCTTTCTCTGCCTGAACTTACACCAACTATGATGACTTTAGAATTAGCGGACCAATCAATTACTTATCCTAAAGGACTCGCCAAAGACGTTTTTGTCAAAGTTGGGAAATTTCATTTTCCTACTGACTTTGTTGTTGATGATTTCGAAGCTGATCCTCGAGTACCTCTCATACTTATAAGATCCTTTCTAAGGACCGGTCGTGCTTTAATAGATGTTTATGGAGAGGAAATAACCCTTCGGGTTGATAACGAAGCCGTCACTTTCAATCTAGATCAAACCACAAGATACTCCTTTACAAATGACAAGTCGGTAAACCGAATTGACATCATTGATGCAGTTTGTGAGGAGTATGCTCCGGAATTGCTAGGATTTCCTAGTTCTTCGGGTGGCAATCCTACCCCGACGTCTGAGCTGTTTACTTCCGAATTCATTTTGGAAGAAATTGAAGCTTATCTTAAGGATGATTTGATTTCACTGGAAATTGATCATGCCGATTGCAACCCGGAGGAAGATATTTGTTTGATTGAAGAATTGTTAAATAATGACCCGTTTCAACTTCCTCCGATGGACCTTAAACAAAGTGAAATGACCGAGGCAACATCTTCAATTGAAGAGCCTCGGGAATTAGAATTAAAAGATTTGCCGTCTCACTTAGAATATGCTTTCTTGGAAGAAAACGACAAGTTACCAGTTATTATTGCAAAAGGTTTAAAAAATGATGAAAAAGATGTTCTTTTAAAGGTGCTCAAATCTCACAAAGGGGCCATTGCTTAGAAAATCACCAACATCAAGGGTATCGACCCTCGTTTTTGTACCCACAAAATCTTGATGGAAGATGATTACAAACCTACGTTTCAAAGTCAAAGAAAAATTCATGAGGTAATCAAAAAAGAGGTCCTAAAACTTCTTGATGCCGGAATGATTTACCCGATCTCTGACAGCCTATGGGTTAGTCCAGTGCATTGTGTTCCCAAGAAAGGTGGAATAACCGTCGTTGCTAATGAAGAGAATGAATTAATTTCGACACCTTTAGTTACCGGATGGAGAGTTTGTATCGACTATAGGAAATTAAATGAAGCGACTCGAAAAGATCATTTTCCTTTACCGTTTATGGATCAGATGATAGAAAGATTAGCTGGGAATGAGTTCTATTGTTTTCTAGATGGATTTTCAGGGATTTCCAAATACCAATAGATCCCAGGACCAGGAGAAAACTACTTTCACATGCCCATATGGAACTTTCGCGCACCGACGCATACCATTTGGCTTGTGTAATGCTCCCAGTACTTTTCAACGGTGTATGATGGACATATTCCATGATATGATCAAAAAGACCATGGAAGTGTTTATGGATGATTTCTCGGTTTTTGGGAATAGTTTTGATTCGTGCCTCTCCAATTTAGAAAAGATGCTAAAACGGTGTGAAGACACGAATTTAGTTCTTAATTGGGAGAAGTGCCACTTTATGTGTAAAGAAGGAATTGTGTTAGGGCATAAAATTTCAAAGGCGGGAATTGAGGTCGATCGTGCTAAAGTCAATGTTATCGCTAAGCTCCCTCACCCGACTACAGTTAAAGGTGTTAGAAGTTTCTTAGGTCATGCAGGTTTTTACCGCCGATTTATCCAAGACTTTTCGAAGATTGCCAGACCAATGACTTACCTTCTTGAGAAGGAAACACCGTTTTTCTAAAGATTGTATTGATGCTTTTCAGACTCTTAAAAAGAAGCTTACCGAAGCTCCAATCTTAGTTATCCCGGATTGGAACTTACCATACGAACTCATGTGTGATGGAAGTGATTTCGCGATTGGTGCGGTCCTAGGACAACGAAAGATGAAGCATTTTCAGCCTATACATTATGCTAGCAAGACTATGACTGAAGCTCAAATTCATTACACTACCACGGAAAAGGAAATGCTTGCCGTTGTGTATGCTTTTGAAAAGTTTCGGCCATATCTTGTCTTATCCAAAAGCATAGTGTATACGAATCACTCGGCTTTAAAGTACCTTATGAACAAACAAGACGCTAAGCCGAGGTTGCTCCGGTGGGTTCTTCTCCTACAAGAATTTGATATCACCATCCGTGATAAAAAAGGAAGTGAGAACCTTGCGGCAGACCATTTATCTAGACTTGAGAATCCTCATAAGGATGTGTTAGAAAACAAAGACATAAATGAACATTTTCCTTTAGAAACTCTTGGAGTTATTTCTAGTGAAAGTACCCCATGGTTTGCGGACTATGCAAATTACCATGCGGGGAATTTTATCATCAAAGGAATGTCAACTCAACAAAAGAGGAAGTTTTTTAAGGACGTTAAACATTATTTCTGGGATGATCCCTATCTTTTTCGTACTTGTGCGGATCAAATCATTCGACGGTGTGTGCATGGGCAAGAAGCTCTTGAGATCCTCAAAGCTTGCCATGAAGGACCCACCGGGGGCCATCATAGTGCCAATCTCACCGCTCGAAAAGTATTTGATGCCGGTTTCTTTTGGCCTACCATATATCGAGATGCCCATACGATGATCAAATCTTGTGATACGTGTCAAAGACAAGGCAAAATTTCACAACGAGATGAGATGCCTCAAAACAGTTCTTTATGACCCATCAATCCTTGTGACATGTAGTATTTTATAAAATCATAAAACATATATGTAATTTCGAATTACAAAACAGCCCCTAAGATATTATTTTTCCAAAATGTGTTTAAAACTTGTTTTATGCATTATTTAATTTAGTAGTTTACTTTAAAAACCCTAATAACTATATGTAACATATGTGATACTTATATTAATGTCCATTAGTCCATATATTTTCCATTTGTCCATGATTAACAAGTTTAACAATTTACTTTCTATTATTTTCACATGTGAAGATTAAGTAACCTTATAAAACCCTAATTTAACCTAAACATGTTTATACTTAATCCATAGGTTAACATACTTTTACATTTATTTTTCCATGATATATATGACCATATGACATAAGAATAAGTGCATAAAATCATAAGCATAAATGAAAACTCATTTTACATATTAAAAAGTCCTTAGTGGTGATTATAGCCATAATTAACATATAATACATAAAATAATGATAATAAAAAGTATAAAGGAATTAGGAAGACCAGTTCTAAACCCGTGTTTAGATTCAAAATCAAAGCTTACAAGCTTAATAACCCTAGATTAGGTTTGAAACCCTAATCTTCCCTTTTCTTCCTTAAATCTTGCAAATGATGAACCAATGCTTGAAAACACTTTAGTATGCCTTAGGATTGATGTGTAAAGGGTTGTATAGATTGTAGGAAAATTTCGTATGGTTTGATTATATGAGCTTATTTGGCCGTGGGTTTTGGCTAGGAAAGGGAGAGAAAGAAAGAAATTTTTTCTAAGTAAAAGGTGTAAGAAACTTCACACATGAAGCTTGGTATTTATAGTGAAAATATCTTATAAACCTAACCATGGTTACTTTCTAACCCATGGTTAGTGAAATGGTTTTTTTTTATAATATCTAGATATTTATAATATCTAGATATTTATAGAAATTTCTTAAATATCATTGATATTATGCAAGTTGATGAGTCTTGATCATATCCTCAAAAAATTTCGGAATATATTACATATGGTGTGTGTGTTATTTTTTATTATTTTGGTGTTTGGTCATAATCGTGGGTATTCGTTTAAGCGTAGATAGGTTTTGGTGCTTCCGGGTATGCCGAAACGCGTTTTATCGTGAAACGTAAGAATTTTTACGTAGCCAATAAAATAAGATGAACAAAAGTTATTAATTTATCACTTATATATAATCATTATAACACTTGCGTTGATGTAAAAACATTTCAATACTTTTTATTTGCGTTTACATAGATATGATCATTTTATGTTTTCGCGATTTTAACTTAACGTTTTCGGTTTAAGAGGCAAAAGCGAAAACCCCTAAAAATAAATTGTGAATTACATAATGTCATACAATGACCTAAAACACGAGGTGTTATAATACCTATATCCTTTTTTAACACTATAGTATCCCATCATAACATATTTCTCATATCTACTACAAAGCTTACCAGAACTATTAACAATAGTAGCAAAGTAAAGGCGGCCAAATATTTTTCAATAAGAGAGATTAGGACACTTATTATATATCAATTCATAAGGACTTTTTCCATTTAGCACGGAAAAAGGTAATCTGTTAATAAGATAAGTAGCAGTTAGAATACTTCGTCTACAAATTTAATGGAATTTCCCCTAAAACAAAAGGGATCTAGCAACATTCAAAAGATATTTATGTTTCCTCTCAGCAATGCCATTTGTTGTGGACTATAAGCACAAGAAGTCTGAGGAGTAATACTTTTTTCATCACAAAAACTTATGGACAACTTGATTAAAACAAATTTTAGTACCATTGTCATTCTATAAAGTTCTAACTCTTTTACTAAATTGATTTTCAATTAAATTATAAAAAAACTATTATATAAAATAGTACCTCATTTTTACTTTTAATAAGATACACCCATACAACTCTTACAATAGTAAAAAATATTTGTATCCTTCTTTGCTAGTCACCCTATATGGTCCCCATAAATCCAAATGCACAAGTTCCCCTAAAAAAGTTAAGACATGATCACTTAAAGGGAAGGGTTCCCTAGTCTTCTTAGCCCTTTGACAAATTTCACAAACAATAGTTTCCTTTTTGTATCAAACTTTAGTTGTGCTTTTTTCAGTAAAGGGTTTCCCCAGTAAATTTTATTACTCTAAAAAATATTTAAGTACAAGGGATTGTACTTTTATAATATTTAAAACTGGATTTGCAGGATGACCAAGCCTATAGTGTGAGTCTTGCTTAGATAAACAACTCTTAAAAAAAGAGCTATTTAAATCTTAATTAATACCTTACATCATTTTTCAAAATTATGTAGGTTATATCCTTACATTGTTTACAGTCTATAGACATTTTCAGGATTCAATTTTGATCCAAAATACACAATTTGGATTTCATCAACAGAAACAAACATTTAGTATTTCCTTAGCTGTATGTGAACTAAAATAAGAATAGCATGTGTGGAAAACTAGAAGGGGGTTGAATAGTTTAGCGCTTTTTAAATTTATGTTTAGTTTGATTATAAAACTTAGATTCGACTTTATGTGAATTCACAATGTCAAATTGAACATATTTTTAACTAATCAAATAAGTAATGACAAGATATAAAATAAGTATGAAAGATAAGAGATAAGAGATGGAAAGATCAAAACACAATACGAGGATTTATAGTGGTTCGGTAATAAAGCACCTCTTCGCCCTACTCCACTCCCTGAGCATACCATAACCCCGAGAGTTTTCGTTAAATTGTCAAAAAGTCCCTTTAGCGGAGGAAACCATACACAACTTAGCTTACACTATTTCTGACCAAAAAGCTAAATGTTGAGTTTTATCCTTGCTTAGAACTAATCTATCAGATAATCACACTACTTTACAATGATTCACAACTTCACTTCACTACATACCTTTTCTTCACTTCACTTTACAACTTCACTTCAACTAAACACTATCTTGATCACACCAATCTAACACTACTTCTAAGATCACCCTGATCTAACTATACTTACAATGATCACCACAATTACTTTTTTATATACACAACTACAATACACACTTCACATATAAACCGAATGATTTACAAGATATAATACAATTGCAACAAGGTTGCAAGGAACACACACTAAGCTATAATACTTCTTCACTTGATGGTAGGAAGTATTCTTCTCTTGCACTTGAGGATCAAAGCTTGGATCACTTGGAAACAAAGCTTTATGATTAAATGATCAAAGGAATGAAAGGAGAGTATAAACTGATTTAGAACAGAAAGAAAGTGTGTTACATAAAGGTAAGCAAAATCAGTGGGGATAGTCAAGTAGTATTTATAGGCCACATGAGCTGGATTTTTGTCTGGGCGCGGTCCCTTATTAGGGTTGTGGTCCCCTTAAATTAAGGGGGCCGCCCTTTTTATTAAGGGGGACGGCACCAGACCAGAACTCCTTTTTTTGTCTTTTCTGGGGGAGGTGTTTTCTGGAACATTTCTAGCCGTTTTTGGGTAGAAAATTTGAATTCAAAATATTTATTTGAATAAAACATTTCTTTTAAATCTAAAAATGTTAGTATAAAATATATATAATGTTTGTAACTTTTTTATATAAAGTGTTGCGGTTAAATAAAAAATTATTTGATTCTTGATATGTCTATTAAGTATTTGCTTATTCATTCTTTAAAGTGATTAAATTTTCAAAAATTGAAATTTATACTAATGACTTGTTGAATTTAATTTTTCATTACATCATTTTTACATTTTTTTGTATCATCATAACTGAGAGAGATCAAAAAATATTAATAATGTTTTTAGGCATTATTTCTATCAACAATCTCCCTCTTTTTGATGATTACAAAATCTAAACTCATTACATGAAAAAATAGTTTTAAACAAGTATTTAGTGAGTTTATTTCCTTTTCTCCCCATTTTTGTAGAATAAAAAAGGTTTCGCCGATGAATATTAGTATAATCAACAGAAAAAATGCTCCCCTTGAAGTGTACTCCCCCTCGTTCGAGGGCACCAAGGAATCGAGCTATGGTAACTTTGCTACAAAAACAAGCTAGAATAACCACACCAATTTTTCTAACATATAAAGTAAAGCAAGGAAAAATAATATGCAAGATAACAAACCAAAATAAAATTACACTCTAAAGCATAATATCAAAGATCAATCATTAAACATAGATATTGTGTATAAAACACACTCATGCATACATCAAATTTAAATAATATGCTAGAAGCATATTAAGACGATCATACATAAGATTAAAACTACGAAGTTCCTAATATTCCTAAATTTCCATTAGGAAACCATTGGGACTTGCTTGCAAAAGGAAAGGGGGGGGGGGGAGGGGGGGGAGAGGGTTGGACATTTATTTGAAAGCGAGAAATGGTAAGCATGTAATATGCTTAGTTGGTTGTTGGTGGAGAGTTTGGAGAGGAGGTGGTTGTTTGAGGGTAATCTCGGTGGACTTTAGGTGGTGGTTGTGGTCGAGTAAGAAGAAATTCAATCCAATTAATATCTTTGTTCAATGTTAGGATTTTTTTTTGGGTAAAGATGCAACAAGGACAATAGCCAACATGTTGTCAACTTGATTCAAGTTGGTGTTGTGAGGTAAGTTTGGAGAGTAAGAGTGTGCGGAAAGTGTTATGTTATTGAGAGGTGCTTGGCTAGGAGATTTGATAGGTCTTGAAGTTGATTAATGTCATTCATGAGCATTTCTCTACTTAGAGATGAAAGAAGTAAAGGTTGAGTGTGGTTGTCACCTTGAGGTGAGGGTGGAGTTTGAGCATGAAGCACACTAGCAACATGTAGATTGATGAGTAAGTGAGGAAATGGGGGTTGTGTGAGTTGAGTTTGATTGACGCTTTGTAGTGGAATGGAAGCTTGTCCAAAATTAGTGTCACAAGAATCACTAAGTAAAAGTGAGTGAGATTGTAGTGAAACATGGTTTGAATGAGTAGTAGGAGTGTTTGCTTGTGATGGTTCTTTAAGAGGATATTGTGGTTTGGGCATTGGTGTAGGCAAGTTAACATCGACCTCATTGGATGTGTTACAATAGTTTAACTTCCTTCTCTATACGGGTCTTATGGACATTTTGGCAACCCTTGAAGGTTTAGGTAATGGTTTGTGAGGGGAAGACATTGGAGAGGACAAGTTGAATGTGGTGATTATGTTGAGGAAGAGGGTTTATTTATACTAGGAAGATGATGTGATTATGGATGGATGGACATTGTTAGAAAACAAATCCAAGGAATGTTGGTGAGTATTGGGAAATTATAGTTGGGTCTATGTGAAAGAGGGTCAAAAAGCAGAAAGAAACAGTAAAAACTGTTCATCGGGTGGCCGGCCCTTTTATCTATATGGCCGGCCCCCTTATCACTAAGGGGGCCGCCCTTTTGAGCAAAGGGGGCCACCACCTGGAAAAGTCCAGGATGTCTAGGTTTTTGTTTTCTTTTAGAAATGGAATTAAAAAAAGGGGGACTGTTTTTGTGGAGTTTTGCATGCAAGTCACTAATTTCTATAGCTATCACAAAGACTTATAACAATTAGCAAGAAGAATATGAGAATAATCATGCTAAGGAGTTAAATAAAAAATCTATAATGAAGGAGCATATTTATATTGAGATATTAGCAAATAGTTGTAATACTCCTAAGATTTCTTTAAACAAGAGAGGTAGGTTGTAAAAATATATCAAGTGAGACTTGTGTTAAAATCTTAGTGTTTGCCTATATGCGACAAATGTAAAGTGACGATTATTTCGACTCTAAGACAGAAAACCTAGAAAATAATCCTAAGTGTTCTTGATTTAATTTTGATCAATTCTAAGAGTGTCGAAAAATATATATTGGATTATATATTCCGGCAACAAGTGTGAGATCGTTATGCATGAATGGAAAATGTTTTTAGCATATATCAACGATGTATGAAAGTAGATTTTCATGAACTCCTAGTCGTGAGAAGAATTTAAAAAAGATTGGACATATATATATACATATATTAAGTTGAGAAGCTTAAACTTTGGCAAAACCGAGGTTACTAATACGTATTTTGTATAAAAGATTAATTTTTTAGAAATTTCCAATCTTTGATTTTGTGCAAATTAGAATCCTAGACTCAGATTATAAGGAATAATAAAACTTTTTACGGACTGTCGTGTAATGGTCGGTCCCCTTATGTTACATGGCGGGCCCCTATCATTTAAGGGGGGAAGCCCGTTATTTGCTAAGGGGGCCCCGCCCATATAACGATATTAATTTCCATAATTTTTTTGATTTGGCTTTTTATTTCTTATTGTAGTTAATTGTTCTTGTTTACTTCTCGAGTTTACTATCAACAATTATAGGAGTGGTCTTCCTTACCCAAATACTTAAGCAATTTGTTCCATCATTCCTAGACCTAGTCGGAAGTTTAATTAAAAGGCTTATGTTTAAGGGGTTTAGTTAGAATATCGGCAATGTTATCTTCCGAGGAAACCTATCTATGGAAATATTTCCTTTTTGAACATTGTCACAAAGGAAATGGTGACGAATCTCAATGTGTTTTATACGAGAGTGTTAAACGGGATTTTTTCTTAAGTCTATAGCTCATTTGTTATCACACATTATAGGAATGCCATCTAAACTAATGCCATAATCTACGAGAGCTTGTTTCATCCATAGTGCTTGTTGACAAGCCTTATCTGGGCTTACATTTTCGGCTTTGATAGTGGAAATAAGCAAGAGCGGTTTGCTTCTTCGAAAACCAAGATGTTAAACAACATCCCATACCACTAGTGCTTTTACGGTCCATATAATCTCCCGCATGATCAGAGTCCGCATATACTATGGTTTCTATGCCGGACCCCTTAGGATACCATAATCCTAAGTGCGTAGTGCCTTTAACGTATCAGAAGATACGTTTAACCGCTTCAAGATGAGAGGTTTTGGGATCCTCTTGGAAGCGTGCACAAAGGCAAACACTAAACATGATACCAGGCCTACTTGCCGTTAAGTATAATAAACTTCCTATCATACCTCTATATTTGGTATTATCTACGGACTCACCTTTTTCATCTTTCGTAAGTTTTGTTTCTGTAGACATAGGAGATTTCATTGGCTTAGAGTCTTCTAATCCAAATTTTTTAAGCATTTCTTTTATATATTTTGATTGATTAAAGAATATACCATCTTCTAATTGTTTTATTGTAAGACCTAGAAAAATTTAGTTCCCCCATCATACTCTATTTTAAACTCATCGTGCATGTTCTTGGCAAATCTCACACATTTCTTGACAAGATGATACGGATATAATGTCATCGAATATTTTTTGACATATATTTTGGACATTGATGAGATTGGGGTTATTTTCTTAGTATAAGAGTGTGTTATATATGATTCCACCATGGTGTAATCATTGATTATTAAGAGAGGCTCTTCAATCTATTCGTACCAAGCTTTAGGCGCTTGTTTAAGTATATATAGCGCCTTTCTGAGTCTATAAACATGATTAGGTTTGCGAAGTCAATGAATCCATGTGGTTGCTAGTGCCACGTTAAAAAATCTCATTGATAAACCATACGGAATGCACTCTTTTTTTTTTTTTATTTACTTCCATTTGAAATAATTTGAAGTCTAATGAACATGAATAAGCTATAATATTCTTAGGATTCTAATCTAGCTAGGGTTGCTTAATGTTTTGTATATCCAATTTCTTCTTTGATTGATTATAACCTTGGGCAACTAGCCTAGCTTTATTTCTAGTTACAACACCATTTTCGTCGGGCTTATTTCTATATACCCATTTGGTTATATCCATAGGATTAGGGACTAATTCCCAAACATCATTTGAAATGAATTGGTTTAGTTCTTCTTGCATGGCCATTACCCAACTTTCATCTTTTAAAGCTTCATTTACATTTTTAGGTTCTATTGTTGAAAGAAAACAAAAGAAATTACTTTTGTCTTGAGCTTGTGATCTAAGAGTTCTTTGAATTAGGTTTCCAATGACATTATCTAGGGGATGACTTTTAGATTCTTTGATGTTTATTATTTCATTGTTTTCTAATGATTCGATCTTCGGAGATAGTGCCTAAGGGTTTTGTTTTATAACCTCAATAGCTTCTTCTTTGACTAAATCATCATCTTCCAATGGTGATGTTTTAGGCGGGGGAGGAGTTTCATTGAATGTCACATTTTTTGATTCTTCGACTTTCATTGTTTGTTTGTTAAGAATTATATAAGCTTTACTATTTTGTGAATATCCTAGGAAAACACATTCGTACGACTTTGGGTCAAACTTGGTGAGGTAATCTTTTGTATTAAGAATGAAGCAGTTGCTTCTAAATACTTTGAAATAGTTAAGGTTTGGTTTTCTACCTCGTAACAACTCGTATGAGGTTTTTCCTAAAATATGTCTAATGGAAATTCTATTAATTATATATGTTGATGTATCGACCGCGTTACACCAAATTTTTTGTGGAATAGATTGTTCATTCAACTTAGCATACTCATTTCTTGTAGCTTTGTTGCGATTCTTCTTTATACTACCCTATTTGAGTTGTTGGAGTCGAAGAGCGAAAAAATTTATGAGAAATCTCATTTAAGTACACAATAGTTTTCGAATAATAGTACTTCATTATCAAATTCTCGACCATGTCCGTTCTAATTCGATACTATGAAACTTCCTAATTTTATTTGAATACACATTTTTCTAAATATTTGAATTTTCGAAAGCTTTGGTTTTATTCCTAGTAAATCTAGTCCAATGTATATCGAGAATAGTCATCTATAATTACCAAGGTATAACGATTTCCTCCACAACTCCGTATGTCGGAAGGGCCAAATAAATCCATGTGTAATAATTCTAAGCATCTAGTTGTCGATACTATATTTTTGGCGTTGTGACTAGCATGAGCTTGCTTTCTAATTTTGCAAGAGTCACAAAAATGTCGGTCAAATTTAAGCTTAGGTAGATTTCTAACCAATTCCTTAGAAGCTAATGATTAAATTAATTGCATCTTAGTGTGACCTAATCTCCTATGCCATTAAGGTAGAGTTTCATCTAAGGTTGCAAGACATTTTTTATCTTCCGGTTTATTTCCTAGTTTCATCACATATAGCCCTCTTTTTCTAATTCCTCTACCTATGACTTTTTCGTCTTTGATATGAAATACATATGCAAGACAAGAGATAAGAGATAGAAAGATCAAACCACAACACAAGGATTTATAGTCCACTCCCCGAGCACCAATCTCGAGAGTTTTCTTCACTATGTCAACAAGTCACTTTTAGGCGGAGAAAACGTACACAACTAAGCTTACAACGATTTTGACACTAAGACCGAACATGTCGAGTTCTAATCTAGCTTGAACATTCTATCACAAACTACACACACTACACAACAAATCCAATTTCGCTTCGAACCCACCACAACTTTTTATTCACTTCACAACTTCTCTACGCTTCACATATCTTTTCTATATTCACTTCAATAGCACTACCTTGATCACACAATCTAACACTTCTTACTAAGTTCACCCCGTTCATAAACTATACTTACACTGATCAACACAATCTACCTATATACACAACTACGATAACACCTTCATAATATAATAGACAATTGGGGGATTTTTTTACAAGATATAATACAATTGCAAGAGGTTTGCAAGGTCCAACTAATTACTTTAATAATTCTTTACTTGTTGGTAGTAAGTATCTTCTCTTGCACTTGAGGATCTGCTTGGATCACTTGGAATAAAGCTTTATGATAAATGTTCAGATTGTGGGAGATGTTTGGACTGATTTTAGACAGATAAAATAAGTGCAAAAAAGTGATGAAAATCAATCGGAGATCAAAAAATATTAATAACGTTTTTAGGCATTATTTCTATAAACAACATGGTATTTGAAATAAGCAAGACATCATACATAGTTAAGTTATTGCTTAACTTGAGATTTCCAATCTTGGTGATAAAGGCTTGTGTCCCATTGGGATGGCCAATATTTATTTTGATATGGGAAATATCAAAAACATTAAGCACTTCCTTATTAGTGTAAGTTATGTGGAAACCGTAGAAAGGGGGGGGTGAATACGTTTTCGTTTAAAAACTTAAATATTTTGTATCAATTTTTTGATCAAGCGTGACATAATATGAAGAGTGTTTATATTAGTTCTACACTAACTATACATATAGTATCAAAGCGTTTCACAACAATACAAACCTAACCACAATATTCACATCTTATTCACGACACAAACATAATCAAAACTACATATGAAACACAGCACACACTTATCCATATAATGCAAGTATAAATATAAAGCGATAAATGCGAGTATAAATGTAAAGAGATAAATAAAAGGAAATGCAAACTAGACATGGTGATTTATAGTGGTTCGGTCACGAAGCTCATCTTCGCCCTACTCCATTCCCTGAGTACAAAACTCAAGAGTTACTTCACTAGTCAACAACCTCCCTTTAGGCGGAGAAAACCATACACAAGTAGCTTACACCAATTTCCGACACTAAGCCAAATATCGAGTTCTAATCTTAGCTAGAACCGATTTACCACTCACACTTATATTTTGAGGCCTATGATGACATCAAATAACATCACTTTTATAGCATCATTTATCCCATGTAAATTGCCCATTTTGTTTAATTATTGCAAGAATTGATACTTAATCGTTTATATTTGAGAATTATAGTAATTATGGAGTACTTTGTAAAGATTAGCTAAAAGTCACGCATTCTGGAGCTTAAACAAAGAAATATGAAGAATACTATTCTGATATCCAATACACTGTATCCATCAAGGAAGATACGACGTATCTGTGCATGTACTTCACAAGAAACCATAAAGAACAAAGACATATACGCTGTATCCAGAAGACCTTTATATGCCGTATCCAAGATATAATAATAACATATTCTGGAAGATATTAAATGTAGTCCCTACTCCAAGAAACTCTTGATACGCCATATTAACCTCAACCAATACGTCGTATTGACCAAATTCCTGACACTATAAATAGAAAACCTAAAAACGAGTTTGAGGTGTGCTTAATCATGTTTTTGATACCCTAACCACAAAATTCAATTTTCAGAAGACAAGAAGAGTAGAAGAGGTCAAGCATAGCTACTAATTCCATAGGAAACACATTGTAATCTCCTATACTCTTATAATCGTTTGATTTTTGGTATCATTCATTTAACTCGGTTAGTTTACCTTGGTTGAATTATTATTCTTGTATTGATTACGGCATAGTTAATATCTGGACGTTATGAGTCCTTTAATTTTTTTGCATTTAAAATATTATTGTCAGATTTGGAATACGACGTATTCATGCACATGATACTGTGTATCTGGAAAATCTAACTCGAATAGATACTTTTCACAGGTTTCTCCATATGGCGTATCCAGGTTTTTGGATACGACGTATTTGTTTCCTGTATAATTTTTTTTTATTATTATTAACCATAGAATACTTAAGATTGGTTTGCATGGTTTTCTTATATTTTACACAGGACATCGCTGGAAAGAAATCGACAATGTTGGCGGAGTATCTATAATATGAAATCTTATGTGTGTTGTAGTTATTCTGGTATCCAGATGCATTTACAACACATATTCTTGCTCATATACTCAACATGAAGAATCATACCGAGCAAATATCAAGGAAGTTTCTTGTTCTAATTCTTTTATTTCCCATTTTTAGTGTTATTTTTATACAACGAGGGCGTTGTATAATTTAAGTGGGGGGATGGGAATTAGAACGCTACTTGTCCTATTTTTCACATTAATATGCTTAAATTATGCTTAAATTTAAAAAAAATTCAAGCATACTTTTGTGAAATTACTAGTTACATAACCTGCACACATAACCCTTATTAGATATTGTGAGGATTCAGCCTTATCCGTTTCCAAATATTTACCCAAAATCCCACAAAAATATGAGTGTGCCGGTGATGTTGTAGACTTTAGAACTTGGCTTGGTATATCTATTCGAGACCACAATAATGAGTACTATGGATTTAGATGGAGTAACTTGTTTAAATTGGTAAATTTCTAGGATTACACCCAAAAAGCCTATATATGTTGTGTTATTAACTAACCACACCGGTTAGTTAACCCCCGTATAAACCCTTTGTTTACTCTCATTTTAAGAGTAAGATACCCCTAGAAAAACCAGTAGAGCCAATCCTTTAGGATAACACCAACTATTTGTTTCGTTACACCTTTACACCTTAGCCTACCCTGTTAGATTAAGTCCATTTATCAGTTGCTAGTTGCTTTAGTGTAAAGTATGTATTTCCTGTGTCTTGTGTCATTTTCTATCTCTGGTATGGTTGGGAAAATTGCACATTGCAATTGGGAATGTAAAAGTAGTTAAACTCATGTATTTTTACTACTTTCACAATGATTGGTATATTCGAGTACGAAGAATTATGGAAGAAATTATCCTGAGCTATTATGATCGTGAAGATGGTGAAATTACACTGAGATTCGTAGTGTATTGTTTAAAAAAAATCAAAAAAATTAGAAAATCGCTGCAAAAAAGAGGAGGAAAATTTTGAAGATAGCCAGTTCATTAAAACTTAAACCGATGGTATTAATTGAAGGATCTATTATTCGTTGATACGTGATTATAACTCAACGATGTAAAGTTTTGTATAAGTGGTAGATATCACCACTTGATTTTGTAAAAGTGTGTATAGTATGGATGATTGGGAAGTTGACCCTTACGGGAACGCCAACTTAGGTTGTTTTTGTTAATCTATGACGAATACTTTTGTGTAAATATTTATGTGTCTTTATCATGGGAACGTTCAGGAAATAGCAACTTGTGCCTTTTTTGATTGGACTTAATCTATTCATTTTGCAATTTTTTATTTAACAATAATTATTTTCTTTCCTAATCTCTATCCTTAGGTTTTACTCGAATGAGGATGCGAGCAATCACATGTGTCTATTCCTTCATTACGGCCATGTATGTGTATTTTTGTCCACCTTGTTGGTTTATTACTTTTGGAGAAAGGATTAGAAGATCTACACCCCATATCAATTTTCGTCCTAACCCTTGGTTTTACTCGAGTGAGGGAATGAATGCAATCATGTATGTCTATTCCATCGTTATGAATGTGTATATGTGGTTTGTCGCCCGTGTTGGTTTATGACTTTTAGTAAAGACTACTAGTCCTATTCTTTAGCT